>JASCZI010000226.1:36697-58657 GCA_036250425.1 Stylosanthes scabra
ATGCCACTTCATATACCAGTTGGCCTAAATATTTTAGTATACAATGCAAATAAACAGTCAGAATTATTTACATGCTTCGAAATTAGCAGGTTTTTCTCCAACTGATATTTTAAGCAGCATATGTAATACACAAAATTTTCTCCACTAGCTAGATAATACCAAGTATCAACTACCAGAAATATCACCATCAATCTACACTTACTTTATCAGTTAGGTGTTCTGCTAGGATCTTGAGACGATCTCCAATGATATCCATTTCGCCGCGTACACACAACCTCAAAAGTAGGGTAGCAGAATTTAAATAAACCTATTTGTGTAAAGTCAGAACTTATAGTAAAAGGAACCAAGAAAATTAGAAACTGTTAGATGAGATGATGTTGGTAATTGGTAAATAACATACCTCTGCAGCCACAGCATCAGGTTGATCTAACTCCTTCCATATATGATGATCATATATTTCAAGCACTCTATTCATTGGACCATTACCTTCTAAGTAACAAAGTGCTACATGCCACCAATTATGGGTCAACCTGAAAAAGTGGAAAATTTTCAAATTACTGATAGCAGGAGAAACAAAACTCTTGTTATGAATTATAATAGATCAAATGCCTAACATACATAAAGGACGAACAAGAACTCCACGAAGGTGAACATCCTTCCATGAACTCCACAGCTTCTTTATAACGGCACTCATACTGATAAATATGGCACAACTGCAAAAAAATAAAGTCAGTGATTACAATAGTTAATTAGTTTAGCATATAATTTATTACAAGGTCTTTCAGAACAGGTGTCCATGAATCTAAAACAAAAACTAGAGACGATACTCCCATCCTGATTAACTGAATGATCTTTTAACAAAACTGGGAAACTTCTCTGAATATGAAAAACAATTCAAAATCTAAAAGTGATAGGTAAACATCTTTAAAAAAAGTCACATTGCAAATCATAAGATAGAGTGAACATTCCCTTGTTCAACGGAATATGTTAACTTACGGCATGATGTGTCCAGCTATCTTGCTTATTGATTTCGAATCCCCTTTTGGCAGCTTCCTCGGCATCTCTCATACGACCAAGCTCCAATGAAGGAAAAGCAAGCATGCCATATATGAAACTTTCTCCCTTATTGTGGGGTAGTACCTGTAAAACATAGGATACTCAAACTGTCCAATTAACAAATGATTTACAGTAATTCAATTCTTTGCTTCAAGGGAAGAATTTTGATTAACTCTCAACTCACAATTCTTTTCTCCAAAGAAAAACTACTTGCTGCATGCAAATTATAACATACACAAGGTGATAGTTCTCTGATTAGAGAAGAACCTGCTGAACAAGTGTTAAGGAAAGATCAGGCCGGCCCATAATGAAGCATAGCACTTGCACCCTCTTCAAAGAAACAAGATCTCTTGGGAACTCTTTTAGAAGCTTCAACCCAAAGTGAAAGATGAATTAACCAAGAGAACCAGTACTAGCAACATAGATAAACTGCGATACATAGTGCAGGAATATGCAGTAGGCCAGTAGCAGACCATATAAAATAAGTCAATTCGATTTCGAATTTTCCATGCATCCAGTTAAAAGCATTAAGCAGAACATAACTCTGATAGATGAATAAGAAGCCATATAGAACAGGAACAATGAATTTATGGAAGGGGGACAATTCATTAATGAGGATGAACTCACTTTAGCATGCAATTCATAAGCCAGGTCATCATCTCTATCTTTAGATATTAAAGAACTGACAGCATCAAAAACTAGCTTCTCGTACAAGGTAGCTTGTTCCTGTCAAAACTCACAACTAAACTCTAATTATGTATGAAAAATTAAAACTTGGAGCAAGCAAGCATAATATATAGCAAAAACAAAAGAAAGATTACCAGATTGGATTTAGCAGATTCAAGAAAAGAAGAAGCTTTGGAAGGATCAGAAGAGTGGAGAAAATGGGATGCTAAGATGTTGGCCAAGGTACAATCTTTGTCATGAGCTACAGCTTCAAGAATAACATATTTCTCTCTGCCATAGCTTAGTACCTTCACAGCATTCAAAAACCAAATTCCAAGCAAACCCCAGTTATCAAAATTGAATCTTTTTCAAACACATAAATAAAAGAAAGAAGATTAACCATTTATGAAATTCCAAACCTGATGGTAGTAGGCATTGATGGCTGAAACACATGCTTGAGAAGAAGTTGCCACCTCGTATCCCCAGTTATCCAATTTAACAACTTTCTCCATTTTCCTTCTATCTTAACTAATTCACTATCTTTCTTTCTTTCTTTTTATACCAATATCAAGTTAGATTTTTGGGTTCAGACGTGAACATAAGAACATCCTGGAAAAGAGACAGGAACTACCTTGAATGTTGTACTGAACTGATTAAGTGTATCAGAGGCTCAAAACTCCAACTGCACTGTGATGTTTTCGGTGAGGATGATGAACAGTGAATATATAAATTTGTGTTTTAATGCTCTTGAGAATTCATACATTATGATTCAAAAGATCTTTTCTTTTTATAAATTTTTATTTGGATTTAATATTTTTAAATAATTCTACATTTAGTCTTTTTATTAAAAATATTTTCATAAACATATCAAATATCAAATATATTAAAAAGATGTTTTTTAAGTTGACTATTTTTTTTTTCTAATACAATAATGCTCCCAAACAACTTTTAAGGATATGTACAAAGTCCTTCTTTTTAAGTCTATCAAAAAGAGTTTTTTTTTTTTTCTTTTGCTTTATCTTTTATTTTGAAAAGATTCATTTATATAAATAAAAAAACACATGCATGTAACTCCAATCAGTAGCCCCAATAGGATTTATTTTATATATTTATCTATTTTATAATTATTATCTCTTTTATTATTTTTCGAAGAAATTATTTATAAGAAAAAACAATTTTGTGTTTGAATAGAAATGATAGGAAATATTGCTTTTAAAAATGATTTATTGAAGCATTCTTAATTTTTTTAAAAAAAATGTGCCGTTTTAAAATAAATAAAAAGTTGTATTTCATTTTTTAATAAATATGCTTAAAAATTAAAAAATAAAATAAAGACATTTTTTTCTCTCTAAACAGGTGTCTCATTTTTAAACAAAAAATATTTATGGTGAAAATATAAAAGTTTTGAAATATATTCAAATAAAATAGTCACCAAAAAATATATTAAAATAAAATTGTAAAATTTTCAAATTATAAAAAACTATAAATAATTAAATTTAGTGAATATATAATATTTTAATTTTTACATTTATATTTTTAGTTAACCAATAAAATAGTGGATTAAACACTAAACATGCTTTCAATTTTCTTTGAATAAAATGATATATTTTATTATTAGATTTAGAGAAAACAAATGTATTATTAATAATAATAATAATAATAATAATAATAATAATAATAATAATAATAATAATAATAATAATAATAATAATAATAATAATAATAATAATAATTTGAAACAAAATTAGAAAGCGCGGAACCTCAGCACTTAAAGACTTAACAGCGTTTAAGTAACGCTGCAAGGCTTACAAATAACGCGCGTTTAAACGACGCAGGAATAGCGTACGACTAACGGCATACGTTACCTATAAATACCCATTTTCACACTTCTCACTCCTCACCCGAATAGCTTCTTTCCTCTCGCTGCTGCTACTGCTACTCCTCCTCTTCCGCCAAGAAAGGCTTCAAGAAGAAGGTGGTGGAGCTTGAACCGCTGGCGTCCGTTATGGAGCACGACGAGAAGGACGCCTTCTTTGTGGTCCGAAAAGGGGACGTTCTTGGAGTATATAGTTCACTCGTTGATTTCCACTCTCAAGTTGGATCTTCCGTAATTTCCTCTTTTGGAACCCTATATTCTCTATGTGGTTGTTTTGTTTGTTGTTTTTGTTTCCCAGTGTAGACCTAATATTCCAATTAGGTATTGATTTTTCCCATTGTGTTAGGCTACGTAAATGCTTCCTTTTTATCTTGCCTTTCAGGTATGTGATCCTCCTGTTAGTGTGTACAAGGGAAGGGATATTCTTTGACCAAGGACACGGAGGATTATCTTGAGTTTGACAGTGCATCAAAAGGAAATCATGGAAAAGCCAGTGCTGGGGCTATGCTGCGTGCTATACTGCTATTGATGGAATTGTGGTATACATTTCATGTTGCTTATAAATATCATTTGTTTACAACCATTAATCCCTTTATCTATTAATAGTTTATTGCTTTGAAAATTTGTAGGTTGCATGATGGTGTAGATATAGCAACATGCAATGCTGCTGAATATCGTGCAATGATATATTAGGAATGAGATATGCTCTTAAAAAAGGATTTTCTTCTATCTGTATCCAGGGTAACTCCAAGCTTGTTTGCATGCAGGTTGGCCATCTTTTACATCAGTTAGTTTGTTCCGGTATACACGAGCTGTTTTTGCTGTTTCCTTATAGTTTGCATCTAACATCTCCTTTTCTTCTCTGTATTTCAACATTTTTGTTCTGATCTTAAAGAACTCATGGGTGTCTGTTTAAAGACTCTGTGTCTTAGTGCATTAAAAAAAAGGGACTTTGTGTCTTCACCAATGGCCTCGTACTTGTGGCACAACAAGCACAGGATGAGAGAGAGGAGGAAATGAATTCTCTTCATGTTGAAATTCAGGTAATTTTGAAGAAGTACTTCGTTTTGAATTGTTATTCCTGCTTTGTCTTTGAAAAGCCTTCTTTGCCATTTATCAGAACCTGAAAGAAGGTGCTGCAGCCGCTGTAGAACAACAGGAAGAAGCTGAAGAAGAAGAAAGCAAGCACTCTGCACTATGACACACACAATGATTTTGACCCAAGAAGAAATGGTTTTGTTTCTCTACTAGAATTAGAATAAACAGGCATCTAATTTTCTATCTATCTCTGTTCATTATTTTTTCAGTCTTCAGGAGAATGTTGTTCTCAAAAGATGCTTGGTTGCTACTGGATCCTTGCAGTAAAACATGGTAACTAAGCAAAGCCCGTGTTGATTTTCACTGTCTACAGAAGAAAAAGAAAACATGTCAAAGCATTCTTACTTCTTCCCCCCGGGGCCCCAAATACAACATTAACTTTTGAATTCTTCAGGTGCGCTTCTTCTATGCCTTATAGCCTGTGCAGTCATAGCAATATGCATGAGTATTGGTCATCTCTAATTCTTTTTTTCGTGGATATGTTCTGTTCTTTTTTGATAGAGATTAGAAATCCCCATGTTATAATGTATTATTATATACTCATAGAAGGATTAGGAAGTAGGAAGTTGTATTTTGTATTAACTTTTTCCTTATATCAACTAGATTTATGGTCGACACATTGCTGTTTTCTTGATAAAAGATTATGTTTTCTCCCTGCGTGGTATGTACCCTCTAAATATCATATAAACAAGTATGAGGTTTATTCATTAAGCTAATCAGAGGATTTATTATATGTCTCAGGAACCTGCTTCTATTGAAAGTGCCACTTCAAGGAAAGTTGTATCCAGAAAGATATCTGTAGAGATGCTTGGAGTAGATAATGTGGTAAGTTTCCCACAATATGGAACTACATGGTTATCGAGAAACCAGAAATCAATAACTACATGCTTAAACTGTTATTTATGTCAAATATGTTACAAAATTTTAAATTTGTGTTAAAATTATCAATTTATCAGCAACTTTCATATTGAGAAAAGTTTGGATATCATTGTTATTATAGATACCTGAATTATTTCGTATTCATAAAATGCATTACACGTTACAGTTTGCTGCATTGGTTCTTACTTGGCATTGAATTTTATAATGATTGTCACCCATTTTCCATCAGATGGTACTAATCATATGCATGTGTAGATATACAGTAACAAGGAGGAGTAGTGACGCGTTACATATGCTGGTAGAAATTTATCTTATTTAAAGGCTTGTATCATTGTTTGGTAATACATAATAAAACAAAAGAACTGCACTGGGACTTTCTGTACCAGACACTACACTTGCACTATGAGCAACAAAACCTCTCCAACTGTTCAACATCAACTTAGAAGACAGAATGCTACAGATCAAGTTGCTAAACCACTTTCAACAAGTAGTTTGTACCTCCATGCTTTGGCATCATCTTTCACCTTTTTTTCCCCCTTTTTTTTTTCTTTTAAAAAAAATCTTTGTTTCCTAACTGGCTGCAGTGTCAAACTTGTTCCTATTGAACGTTGATGTTCTGAGTTATTTTTAAAATTAGATCTCTTTTATGATAATAGATTTTTTTAAAAGAAAAACTTTATAGTTATCTATCTGTGTGCAGCAGACTTGCCTTCTTGAGTTTGACGGTGCATCAAAAGGAAATCCTGGAAAAGCCAATGCTGGGGCTATTCTGTGTGCTATTGATGGAATTGTGGTATACATTTGATGTTACTTATTATATGTATCATTTGTTAACAACCATTAATCCCTTTAGCTATTATTAGTTTGTAACTTTAAATATTTGTGGGTTGCGTGAAGGTGTGGGTATAGCAACATGCAATGCTGCTGAATATTGTGCAATGATATTAGGAATGAGATATGCTCTTAAAAAGGGATTTTCTTCTATCCGTATCCAGGGTGACTCCAAGCTTGTTTGCATGCAGGTTGGCCATCTTTTATGCCTACATCAGTTAGTTTTTTCCGGTATACATGAGCTGTTTTTGCTGTTTCCTTATAGTTTGCATCTAATAGCTCCTTTTCTTCTATGTATTTCAACATTCGTACTTGTGCACACCCAGGTTCCTTGAGAAAGACTTGATGTTATGTTTGGCTTACAATGACTTCTAATACTTACTTTGTGTTTCATTGTAAGACTATTCTATTCCTGGACTGACTTGTTTCCTTATTCTTGTTGCAGGCTGCACAACAAGCATAGGATGAGAGAGAGGAGGACTTCTCATCATGTTGGAATTCAGGTAATTTTGAAGAAGTATTTTGTTTTGAATTATTATTCCTGCTTTGTCTTTGTAAAGCCTTCTTTGCCATTTATCAGAAGCAAGCACTCCGCACTATGACACACACAAGGATTTTGGCCCAAGAAAAATTGGTTTTGTTTCACTAGTGGAATCAGAATTAACGGCCGTCTAATTTTCTATCTATGCTTAATTCTTTTCATTATTTTTTCAGAAAAGTTGTTCTCAAAAGATGCTGGCTTGCTACTGGACCCTCTTCAGGTGCGCTCCTTCTATGTCTTTAATCTTTATGGAGGAATCATAGAACAAAAAAAAGTGTGTTAGCATCACTTTTTTTAGTTAAAAACAATAATTGAAGAGTTTTTAATATAAAAAATTACCTTTTTATCCCGAAAAACAAAAAATACAAATATATATATATATATATCATTTCTCTTCAAAGTATTGAAAGTCTTTGTCATCTTGGATAAAAAGTTGGGACAACAATTCTTTTATGTTATCACACCAAACAAAACTCATCACAATGCTGTTTAAATGTTTCCTTTTAAGGTATTGATGCTACATTATTATTTCCATTTCAGTCATATAAATGCTACATAACAACGAATCATCTGAGAAAACCAGTAACTTGGTACATGGATCTGTCTTTGAAAATGAGATAACATCCCTAAAGCACAAAAGAGGGAGAGAGAGGAAAATAGATCAGTGCAATTATGCTTTATTTTTCACACAATTCATGACATATTATTGATAATTTGTACTGGCTACTCCCACTCCAAATTCTCTCAAGAAATAATCGCATGCTCTAGAAGCGCTTAGATGAATTATGCTCCATCCTCATTCCATGAGCAGATGGAACAAAATTCGCCATAAGTGTTCAATCCATGAGCATGCAACAATTTCTCATTGTCATTCAATATTTTTTGCCAATAGCAGCTAAAGCTCTCCATTTGATCTGAAGAGGCTTGGAAATCTCGACAAGCTTGTCATGATCAGGTATAAGCCCCTTCACAGCAGGATCATCAGCAAATCTCTCAGCCCATTTCACCAAAGAAGGAGCCTTTGCCTCAACAAGAACCTTCCTTCCATACAAAGATTCTGTGACACGGAGCCACCCCAAGAAGCTACCAAAAGCAATATCAAGGAATCCAACACTGTCCCCACCAAAGAAGGGCTTCCCTTTGCTGCACTTCCCAAAAGCATCCTCCACCCTCTCAACCACTTCTTCCAACACCTTATAATATGGCTCCCTCTCTTCTTCTGTTTCAACAGTTATAATGCTCTTCATGGAAGGAAACCACTACCCCCATTTGCACAAAAAAAAAAAAAAAAAAAAAAATCTGTTAAGAATCTTTTGTAATTGATCTCATCTACCATTGACATATAGTTTTTTGTTAGAGACAAAACCACATAAGAGAAAGCTAGGAAAAAAGAAGAGTAATAATAGCAAAAACCCAGATAGGAAAAAGGAATAAGGAATAACCTTTTCATCTATGTAAGTGGCCCAGAAGCGAGCAAGAGCTCTGTCATAAGGATCAGAAGGAAGGATTGAAGGGGAATTATCATTGGACCAAGTCTCATCAATATATTCAACTATGATGAGAGACTCAGAAATGGGTTTGCCATGGTGGATGAGAACTGGAACCTTGGCATACACAGGGTTTGACTTGAGAAGAAGATCACTCTTGGGGTTCAATGTCTCTTCAAAGTGTTCATGTTCAATGGACTTGATTCTGAGGGCAATCTTCACCCTCATAACATAAGGGCTTGACCACTTTCCAATCACCTTCACCTCACTCTCACCCATGGAACACTCACTTATTAGTTTAATACTTCATCTCATCTATTTATGTCTTCATGTCTGTCAGGAATCAGAATCAAAGTTGGATGGGGCTTATCCGTAAAATTGTAAATGGTAAACACATGGATTTTATGAGAGGGTACATGTGGTTCACGTCCGTATTCCATTTTAATTTTGTGGAATATAAAGAATAAAATATGTATAGTGAAAAAATCTTCTATATCTTTAACGATTTAAATCGATATGGAATAATTTTGAGGTTGGATATTCCTCTTTCAGAAACATACAAACGCATGACGATCATAATTTTATAAAATAATTATAAAAAAAAATAGATAATCATAAATTTACTACTTAACTAATAACACATATCTAATGTCTTTTATTTTGTAATAACACACCTTCACAAGGATGAAACCATACAATAAAAAAAAGTTGACAATGACAATATAGTGATATCCATTATTATATTGATTATTCCACCTAGTGATTAGTGAACAGCAAATTAAGCACCAAAGTTACTTAGGATTAATAACAAGATCTACGTTGGACCTTAGTAACTTAGAAAACCCAATAAGCTTCTCAATGGGTGGAAGAACATCCTTAACAGCATCATGTTCACAAAACTTTGGAACCCACTTAGCCAGGCTAGGAGTGGTGGTTTCATCCACCAAATTCACACCTTCAGTCTCCTCCACCAACTTCAGCCATGCCAAGAAGCTTCCAAACCCAATATCTATGTACCCAATTTGGTCACCTCCAAAGAAATCTTTTCCTTTGCTTATTTTGTTAAATGCATCCTCTAACAATGCCAACCCTTCTCTTACTTTTTTCAACTTTTCCTCTGTTGGCTCTGTGTCTAGTCCCAACACAATGGATTTCAAGGCCGGGAACCACTGTTAAAAAAATTTTTAAAAAAAAAATCCATAAAATTAATTACCACCTTCAAAATTTAATCTTTTAAATATCTTGCAACTTCTTCTTTAAATATAATACTCATGGTATAACATACACACACTATCATCTTTTCTCTTCTTCTTTTTTTCTCACTACTTTAGTGGTCAATCATGCAAAATAATCTGGGAGGGCAAAATCTAGTTAATTAAAGTACATGATTGAAATGAATTCATCAGCACTAGTTAATTAGGAATGAAAAATCTATAGATGATTTAACAATAAGAAAATAAATAAATAAATAATTATAGGGATATACATAAGTTAGTCCAACTAAATTTAACTGAGTTATTTATTCTATGCCAAATGAAAAATTATTTTGATGTCAAATAGAAATTAATTTTGGTTCTATTTTTCATGCTATTTGATATCGAAATAGTCTTCTATTTAATATAATAAATGATTTGATTAACCAAAATAAGTATACAAATAACATTATCGAAAAAATATATAAATAAATAAATAATTATAGTGATATACATAAGTTAGTCCAACTAAATTTAACTGAGTTATTTATTCTATGTCAAATGAAAAATTATTTTGATGTTAAATAGAAATTAATTTTGGTTCTATTTTTTATCTTATTTGATATCGAAATAGTCTTTTATTTAACATAATAAATCATTTGATTAATTAAAATAAGTATACAAATACGTTATCGAAAAAAAAATATATAAATAAATGATTATAGATAGAGAGAAGTGAATAAATCCATATATAGATACAGTCACCAAAAAATAGATACCTTATCATCAATATAAGTAGGCCAAAACCGGGCGATGGCACGATCAAAAGGAAGAGAGGGAAGAATAGGAGGGCCTGCAGAGGACCAAGCTTCATCGATATACTGAACAATAAGCATGGATTCAGGGATGCTTTTGTCACCATGAATCAGAACTGGTATTTGCTTGTTCACAGGGTTTGATTTTAGAAGAAGCTCGCTTCTCTTCCCAAAAGTCTCTTCAATAAACTCATATTCCACTGATTTTATGTTGAGTGCTATTCGAGCTCTTATCACAAAAGGGCTTGGCCATGCCCCCAACAACTTCACCACCTCACTCATTCTCAATAATCAATCAATCAAATTCTACAATTATAACATGCAAAGTCTTGCTCCATATATATGGTAGATATAGATATAATGTTATACTTATCATATAAAATATTTTATATATACCCAATCAAATTCCTTCTATATAAATTCCTTTTAAATTTCAACTGGGAAGACTATTTTTTTTTTTTTGTCAATGTCAACAAACTTTTATAAATTATAAATAAAGATTAAAAAATAATTTTATAATAGAAAAAATTAGTTAATATTCAGTAATTAAAAGTTAATTTCGTATATTTATTCTTAAAAATAATAATAACTTTCTAATTTTCTAAAACTTACTACTTACATGAGGTCAAAAGTGGTAGGTGGTTGCTTAAGCATATTTATTTTCTTCTGGAATCTATTCTGTGTCGTGGAACTTGTCTGCTTACCTTATTCATTATTTTTTTTAATAATAAAGTACAGTATATAAATATTAATATAAGACACACAAACTTGTAGACGGCTGATTAATTTTCATCCAGTAGCTGCTTTATTTATTATCATCTAATAATTAAAAAATAATTATATAGTGCAAAGAGACATCATATATCATTTAATTTAAACCATTCAAATAAGATTTTAAATTTGAGACTTTATGAATATAATTAAATAATTAATGCAGTTAAAAAAACACACTCATCAAAGAAAAAGAAAAAAAAAAGGGAAAAGGAGTGAAGTTATATATTCGGGTACACTACACTAGATGGTAATTACGGTCAACATAAAACTCTGCATTTTCAAAATTAGAGAATTCTCTGTGGACAAGTGCCATAAAATCTAAGCCGTGCAACAATAATTATTTGAAAAAAAATGTCTCTGTGGACTTGAGACACCTAATCTTGATTTGCTTTTATTTGTTAAATTTATGACACAGTCTCACCAGCAGCCACCTTCTATGACTCAGACACAATGACAGCAACTTATAAGTCCTACTAGTAAAACTAGTTATTCAACAAAGAGGTAAGAATAAGAATGCACCAGCCGGGAATCGAACCCGGGTCTGTACCGTGGCAGGGTACTATTCTACCACTAGACCACTGGTGCTATTTGGTGTTACGTTACAAAAACTTCGTTAATATAATATTTATTAATTAAGTAAATCACACTTGTGAAAGCCTGACATTACAAACCACGAAAGCAAAATCTTAAATCTCACTCACATCTCAACCATGTTTAATTATTACACTAATTTGTATGAGCCATTTTGGTCATAAGTGTCTTAGCAAACTCAAGAAGGTTATGAGTCTGAGGCATAACATCTTTGACAGCACCATGTGAAGAGAAGCTCTCAGCCCAATTCACCAAACCAGGTGTTTTGACTTGGTCAAACAACTTCACACCATTGCTTATCTCTGTCACCCTTAGCCACCCCAATAAGCTACCAAATGCAATATCAAGGTACCCAATTTGGTCACCACCAAAAAACAAATAATTATTATTTCCTTTGGTGGTGATCTTGTTAAATGCATCCTCTAGTAGTGCCAATCCTTCTTCCACTTCCTTTATCAACCTCTTTCTTTCTTCCTCTCCTTTTGCTCCTGCAATGGATTTCATGGCTGGGAACAACTGAAAAATAATCACAAATAGTTAGATTCCACATAAATTTGAGTGAAGAATCAGAATTTATTACTCTCAATTCTGTTATACTTTCAAGTATGTAACAATAATCTTCATCATTCCAATTTTTACTTAAATAAAATAACAAAGTATAACTGATTAATTCTACTACTTCTTTGACATAACTAAGGCCCTCTAATTGGATCAATTTCCAATTTATAACATGTACCTTGTCATCAACATAAGTTGCCCAGAATCGCGCAACGGCGCGATCATAAGGATCCGCCGGGAGAATGGAAGGGCCGTCGGAGGACCAAACATCATCAACATACTGAACAATGATCAAGGACTCACAGATAGGTTTATCTTGATGAATAAGAACAGGGATTTTCTTGTATACAGGGTTGGATTGTACAAGAAGTTGGCTTTTGGGTTGAAAATTCTCTTCAAGGAACTCATAATCTACTGACTTTATGTTAAGAGCAATTCTAGCCCTCAACACAAATGGACTTGGCCATGCACCCAACAACTTCACCTCACTCTTCTTTGCCATGAATCAATCAATATATGATATGATAATTGATAACCACAACATGTTGATGAATACTATAAATAGAAGACTAATATTAATGGGACAGCAGAGAAGTTGATGTAGGTATTTTAAGAGGTTAAATGGTTCATGGTGTGATCATTGAACACTTCATCAAGTTTTGTACCAAACAAACAACAACCACTTATCTTACTTTTGCATGTTACATCTTATTAACTGTCACCACCGGTATTCTAGTTAACACAACTAATTATTAATAGCTCCCTACTTAAGCAAAAAAAGTAGATATCATCGTAAGGTGGATCATGCTACATCATCATTTAATAAAAATAAAAAAAAAAGAGAGCCGAAGTTGGTGAGTTTTGTGGCTATAGATTAGACTCGTGTAGATCTCTCAATGTCACTTCACTATATGTTTTAGATGCATTTTATTTTTTATTTTTTTGGACAAAAGATGCATTTTAAAATCAGTAGTCTACATGTATAATCATTTTTAGATCTCAATGAATTTAGGGAAGATTTTTTTTTAAAAAAAAAAAACGGATTTAAGAAATTATTGATCTTTTCCTTCTAGAAATGACAAATCTTTTTTTTTTGTTTTTGTGCACGAAATGACAAATCTTTCAAAAACATGTTTTTGGTGAGCTTACAAAAATTATTTATACGTTTATTGTAGCGAGCAGGTCTTGGGCCAATTTTTTTTCATGGGCCGAGATCGTGTTTCTATCTAAGTTGTGTTTTGTACGATATGGGCCTTAGCCCATTATATATGAAATTCAGAAGTTGCAAATAAAAAAAAAAAGGATTTTCATTTAAAAAAAAAAAGGCCGTTGGATCACTTGGTTTTGAAACCTACAAGGCTATAACTTTCATTTTTTCTAAGAAAAAAAAAAAGAAGAAGAAGATGAAATGTGACAAGTGTGGATGTGGATACCTTTTGTCCCATTCTTCTTCTTTCTCCTTGTCTTATTCTTCTCTTATCTAGTTGTAGTAAAAATTTACCACAAGAGAGAAAACAGGTACAAATTAAAATAATTATAGAAAGGGTGTAGCCAAGTTTCTTTCTTAAGCTTATCTAACCCTACAAGGCTACAACAGCTACCTTCCTATTCATTAAAGAAGCATCAACCACAGCGGTAGTAAAATGATTATTCAGCACACAAAATTAAAGTCATTTATTGTACAATATTTTTTCTTTAATTAATTTCTCTCATATTTATATCTGTTAATTAATTAAGTGTATCAATTAGCTTGAGGCTGAGCTATGTGAATTATTAATCATTGTAATAATAAGAACAATGGGAAATTAAATCTTCTAAAGATGTGGAACTAATGAATTCTTAGGTGGTAAGTTTGAGTGATCTTAATTGCCGTAAGCTTGAGTGTTAGGTTAAAACATGTGTTAACATCATTTATTATTTTTTTTTTCAGTAAATAACCAGTGATATTTAAGAGTATTATAGTTAAAAGTCTAAAAATATAATTATTGGTTGTTGTTCTCATAAGCTAAGTATGTGCCAAGTAGGACACATATATATGCCACCTAACTCACTGCCAAACTCAGGAAAAGATCTTGAGCAAGCTAAAAAACAAGTTAATGAAGAAATAAAATTAAATGAGAAATTATATTTCTACCATTAAATTAGTAACTCTTTTTTTATTTCATGTAAATTTTGATATTATAATTTAAAAATATTAAATGTTTATTTTATATTAAAAAGAGAATGATATTGTTAAATTCAACACCACTTTAATTAATTTCACTCTTATATTTCTTTTGATTATTGTTGAAGTGGATAAATATATAGATATATGGCTGGCAAAGATAAGACATTAGGAGTTCACCACACACTAGCAGGTTCCAGCTTGCTTGCTTGCTTTCTTTCAAGAGTTGAAGATACATTATATTATATCTATCTATTTCTATGTCTATGTTTATGTCTGTCTATGTCATTCATCAATTGATAATATACCACACCTGCCAAACACTGCTCATGATTTAGACAACCATATATACACATTTAATTTAATTTAACTTAACCATTTTCTTCATTATCTTACACACATCATTAATTACTTCCCTTAATTATTTATTTTCTATCATCATCATATGCATGCAAACCAGGAACATCCAACAAAGAGAAATTGCATGCATACCCACAGTAGTACACGAATTAATAAAGCTATATACGCTGTTAATTAATTCTTTTGAATAATTGCATTAATTAAACTAGCTAGGTCACATGATTATTTGGGTTACAACAAAATTAATATCATATTATTAGCAATCGTAATAATTTAAAGCCTTTGTTAGCTAAGATCATCACCAAAGTAAAGAAAAAGAAAAGAAGTGTGAAGGGTAGGGAAATTAAATTAAGAATTTCCATGGGTGTATTTGCTTGATCATTTCGGAGAAACTTCCAGTAATAATATAGAGGGAGAGTGGAGACTATACTTGTTAGAATCTTTCTTTATCATCACAACTCACAAGATAGAATAAATGCTAAAGCCACCACCATAGCCATAGCATGCACGAAACTTTAATTTTGCCCTTTCCTTCCCTTCCCCCCACAAAGGCCAAATATTGTTAATGGAAAGAAGCTCCAACTGCTAATCCATTTCAAGCAAAATTGCACATGATGTGTTCACATAATTCAATTTGGCCCCCATTGTTAAATGTGAAAATTCCATCCCCAAGTTTGTGAATTTCGCACATGCATGAAAACCAATTCCCAAACGTGCTCAAATTGAATAAATTTGGATTAACTCATCCTTAATTAGTTACCTCTCCCGGCATTATTAATATCCTTAAATTTGTAACGTTTAGTATTTGTCCTAACACAATGATCTTATTACTTTTCGATCACCATTAATAAATAAATGATTCGTTTTGAAGAAAAAGGAATTGTATGTTAAATTCTTTATGTGCTGTTGGAGTGGCAGAATAATAGGTTTACCGAAGAAGATATTATTATTATATAGCGCGTGAAAATCATGGAAATGAAACGAAGTTAGAATTGAGAAACATGTGCTGAAAATTGTTAAGTGCACGGATAGCACTTGTTTGGGACACTATCTAAAGTAAGAGAGGAAGGTAACTTTCTGGCTATTATCTTTGCCTAACCCAATTTAATATTAGATATAGCAAAGTGATTGGCGTGACCTGAGAGCATTGTCACACTTTGATAAATTAAAATGGTACTTTTGCATTAACTCTAGGGACCAAATTAGGTCACCTCCAACGGTAGTGCAGACTAACACACAAACTTCAAAAAAGTAAATTCAAAATAATAAAAAAGGAGAGTGATGTGCTATAACATCCAAAAATCTGCTTACTGCATTTCTACTATTGGTATCTTATGAAAGGGTAACACTTAAAATTGAAGAAGAATTTAAGTGAATATAGAATGAAAACGTGTTCAATTGGGTGACCATATATGATAATAATAATACTTGTGTGTGAAAGAAGGGTTAAGAATGATGTTGACTGAGTGGTGAGGTTAGTCTTTTTCATTGTTGGCATATAAATATAAAAGCTAGGTATTACTCTTTTCTTTTCATGATAAAGCCATTCACATTTCTATTTTCGGTAATTTGTATATATATTCTTTTAATTTAATTGGAAATTTCATTTAGTTCCAGCTGCCAAATCGTTGATTCTTTTTTATTTTATCTATTTTCAAATTTTCTTCCTATATAACCCTTTTGGCACGTGAAAATTGTGCTTAGTAAATTGTCTTTGTATTTATATATTTATTCTGCTTATACTTTATTTTCTACTAGTTGGAGCTAACAACAAAAACAGTTTTTTAAAAGGCATCTAAAACACTTTGATTGAGACTTTTTTTTACGTTGAAAGCATTACGAGAGAAATCTAAGATGTTGACCCTTTTTTAGTAACTAAATAATTGAGATAAATTTGGGAGGATGTCATTTTTATACAACTCATACTAAAATAAATAAATAACTTTTAGACCAACCAATGAATGATTAGTTCAATAATTTAAAATTTTGATTGGAATAATCTATATATTTAAATATATATTAAAATAATTTAAAATATAATATAAATTTATTTAAAATATAATAATATTATTTTAGTTAAAAATCGATTTTTTTCTATAAAAACCAGACCTATATAACTAATTCACCAGTTTTTTGATAGATCTTTTGTCAATCAAATTTTTGTCTAAATCGAATTAGATAGGAGATCGATTTTTTATTTTTCTGATCAAATCGGATGATCCGATCCGATTCCTAGAACATTAATTTATACATATATATTTTTATCAATGGAGTAAAATTAAAATTTCTTTTTTTTTTCTTTTCTTTTACCGAATAAAAATCGAGAATGTGTGCTTAATCCTATTTTTTGTGGTCCTTCTTATTGTTACTTCTAGACTTGCAGTGATGTTACGTTGCAGAATTTCATGAGCATATACTATTTACATAAAAGAGTTACTTTTATTTTTTATCGATGGAGATTTGCAGGATGGTTTTATCTCAATTTTCGATCAGAAAAACAATACTGAATGAAACATTTTGCAATTAACTAACATTCTTTTTTCCTAAAGTTATTTTTTTCCAAATAAAGTAATTAAGTAGCTAGAGATGGAGAGATTTCTCTTTAATTTGTATTGATATCCTTATATATGTAGATTATGGTTCTCACAAATTTTAATTAGCTAGTAACAAGTTCATTTCTCTTCATTAATTAAAGTGATGGATGATCATTTTTAATAAATAATACTTTTGTATGTTATAATTCTTGTTATTTTTTTAATCTTACATAATTTTTTAAAATAATTTTATGGCCTCCTCTACCAAAATTTAAATGCAATCAAACCAACATAATGTACTCATCCAATTGGTTAAGACTGAGCTACTACTCATTGAATAAAAGCTTATTAAATGTTACATATAAAAATATTGAAATTTATGATATTTCGAAGTTGGAACAAAAGGATTTAAAGGGTTCTGCTAGGATATAAAAAAATTTCTTCCAACAATTAGTCAATAAAATAAAGGATTAATGATTTTTTTTAAATAACTGATTGTTAATTAATTTAAATAAATTAAAATTCTAATATTTTTTGATAAAATATTCTAGAAATGAGATAAAATTTGTTAACTATATTTTTTTCTGAATATCCAATCGATCCTAATAATTAATTTCGAGGGACTATGAAATTCTAATAAAATAATATTTTTAGTTATTGTTATCTTGTATCTTTTAAGGTATAACAAAACAAAAACTAAAAAGTTTCATGGAATAGAAGATTAAGAACCGAAAATTAATTTTTTTAAGCAACCTTGTTATCTTTAAGAGTAATTAGTATGCTAATTTGAGATTTTTCACAACTTTGTATATTGAGAATCTCCGTGGATATAAGATAGTGTTGTTGATCACGTGGTGATGTCTAGTTTGGACCACTTCTCCACTCTTCTACACCATATTCCTCTTCACCTAACGAGATTATTTTCTTGCCATTCTTGCTATTCCCACAACAAAAATCTCAAACTATATATATGGAACCAACAACTATCAAATTAAGGCTTTTCCTTTATCACTTCCACCCAAACCCTAATTATATTACAAAAACCTTAATTTTCATATACTGTGAATATATATATAAGTCTTTTATATTATTATATATTAAAATTTAATTTTAATATACTTACCGTGTTTTATAAAATCATACAATTATGTTCATATTTTTTGAATGACTAATTATGTGATCAATAAAAAAATGTTATTTTATATAATATGTTATTACGTAATTAAATATATGTGTAAAATATTTTTACACTGAAAATGCATCAAAATTAAACTTTTAGTATTATTAGAGTAATTTTGATGATACATTCATAATAATCTAAATTTTAAAATTAATTATTTTTAATGATATGACCATATACAATTAAATATATATAACACTCATTCTTACTATATAAAAACTAAATTATTATTATAATATTAGTGTTAATAATATTTTGAATATACTTTTAAAAGCCCACAAATATTTTAAAATAAATTATTTTGTCATAGAATAAGTTATTTATCGATTAGTCTCAAAACTTTAGTATTTTCAATTTTATTAATGAAAATCTTGAGAATAGAGTACTTTATTTGGTGTCTAATTTATTATTGAAAACAAAACCGCAAAATTTCCATTTCAATATATATTAGACAAAAAAAAAAAAAGAAAGTATTTTAAAAGCAACCATACCCTTTCAAGTTTCATCATTAATTTACAAAGAGAGTAAGTAACCAATTGCCCTTAATAACTTGAATCAATTACTATTAATTACAACTCCCTGCCTGTCTTGTAAGTTCATCTAATCCAACCCAAAGAGATGATATTAACAAGATGCTACTTTTGGCCTTCATTAATCCATGTCTTTATTAGTAGTGTTATTTCACTTAGTTGCTGATCATTATTATTGCTAAGAAATGGGACCTTGCATTATTATCCAACAAAGTGGGGGACATCCTGGTACATCATCAAGCATGGCAAGAAAATAAAATTGAAAACAAAAAAAAAAAATTAAAAGTAGAGGAACAAAAAAAACAAAACGGATCAGCATTAGTGGACAAGATTAGTGTCAACATCAAAACAAAGTCCATACTTAATAACCAGTTTATTAGCTTGTGGGCCTTGTATTATTTTCATTCAAAACACCGCCAACTCTTCCCATTATTCTCAATTTTTATTTTTTAAGTTATGCTAATTTTATAATTTTATGAGTTGTCCTACACTTTATTTCGAATGATGCTGCATATAAATCAAAATAACAGTTATCATAACTCATAAGTAATTCATTATTGGAATATGAATTACTCCTACGCTTTTAATTTTATTTAAATCTAGTTAAAGTTATTGAACAATTATTGAATTAGAAAACTAACATAATTTCTTAAGTCCATTGACACACGTAAGATGAGTTCAAAATAAAAAGGGAAATTCTTATATTGACTTTTTTGCTTAGTCTAAAACCAAAAGAAAAGAAAAGAAAAGAATAATAATAGTCCTCGTAGTAGTAGTATAGTAGCAGTGTTAGTTGGTAATTAAAAATGCATAAGTATCATAATTAAGGACTTTATGACAAATTGACCCATCTCACAGTCACACTCACACACGCACTAAACTAAACTAAACAGTAAATACACACTCATATCCAAATCAAAACAATCATTAATTATACCGCAACCCTTCCCCGGCTCTCTCAGATCCCGAGCCCCATCCAAGCCCCCTCTTACGTGGCACTATTCCATTCGACGAAACAAATCAACGGCGCAGATCAAGGGGCCCCTATGGAGGGTAGTTCAATCCAACGGTAGGTAAAGGAAGACCGAAAAAGCCTCAGCGGAAGCGACTTCGTGCGCAGCTACCGAGGTGAGTGTCTGTGAGAGAGAGAGAGATATAAACACACTGCGCGCACCATTCTCCACTGTCCAAGGAGATCACGCAAGAAAGCTAAGACCCCTCTCACATTCTCTCTCTCTCTCTTCTAAGCCGCTTAAGGAGCACTCTATCGTTTTTGGGAGCTTTTAGTTTTCTTCTTTCTTTTGGTGAATGGTGGTGTTGAGTTGAGTTTGGTGTTTTTTTTTTTTTTTAGTTGCTGTTTGGTTGTTGGTTTGGTTCGGGTGACCCGATTGGTGTTGGGATGGATCCGGGTGCGATGATGAACGAGGGTTCGTTTGGGAATGGGGGAGGCAATACGGTGCCGTTTAGCTTGGCGGAGATCTGGCAGTTCCCGCAGGCTGTCAGTGGCGCTGGAGGCGGCGGTTTGGGGCTCAGGAGGCCGCAGTTTGGGTTAGGACAGTTTGGGGATTTCATTGCCGGTCCGAACCGGGAAACTGGACCGGTTGGTTCAGAACAAAGGGCGGCTAGTGGTGGCGGTGGTAGTAGGAAGAGGCGTGAATCAGAGGAGGAATCCCCTAAGGCCGTTTCCACCAGCAATGTTGCACCTAATGCCGCGGTAATTTTGCTTATTGTCTCTGCTAATTCAATTACTATAACCAATTTACTGTGTCTGGAACTAATATGAACTAAAAAAGAAGAAGAAGAGAGAATTAAATGAAAAAAAAAATAATGTTCAATGCCAGTGTTGTTTACTTGTTTCTTTCTTTATCTATTTGGGTAAAAATTTGGCGAGTTTCTGTTAAAATAATGAAAATGGATCTGCATCTAATGATAATCATAGTGAATGTTATACTTTGTGATTGCATCTACTAGCAATTTGTTTATGTAGTTTGAATTAAGTGTAGTGAATTCATGTGTGTGTGGGTGGGTGTGAATTGGGCAGAATGATGGGGATGGAAAACGGCTTAAAGGAGGAGGAGGAGCGTCCGGGAGCCGAAATGAAAGCCGTGACGCGAAGGTTGAAGGAGCAGAAGCCAGTTCAGGAAAGCCTGCGGACCAAAATAATCAGGCACCACCTGACCCTCCTAAGCAAGATTACATCCATGTCCGAGCCAGAAGGGGTCAAGCTACTGATAGCCACAGTCTTGCTGAAAGAGTAATTCCTAAATCCTATACTCTTCTTTTTCCTCTTTGTTTGTGTAATTCTAAAGATAAGTTTTCCTTAAGTATATGCTTTCACTTGTTAATTTTAGGAAATATTGAATTTATGGATCTGTTGCGATTAGGGTAAAATTGAATTAACTATTTTTCTCACTGTAACAGGCTAGAAGGGAAAAGATTAGTGAAAGGATGAAAATTCTTCAGGATTTGGTTCCTGGTTGTAATAAGGTACCGCTTTTCTACCAATTGGATTTCGTTTTTGTTATCATGGAATATGTGTGCATAAACCAGAAACAGACAAAAAAAAAAAAAAAAAAGAAAAAAGAGATGGATGGAAATTATGTTAATTCAGTCAGAAAAGCAACGGATAATGTCATATTTGGATGTTAGTATTGTATACTACTGTCTAGTAATGTGACCACATTGATGACACAGCTGAAAAATCATTCCTGACGATATTTTCTTTAATTCAGGTTATTGGAAAGGCATTGGTCCTTGATGAGATAATTAATTATATCCAATCTCTTCAGCGTCAAGTTGAGGTATCGATTTTTACCCTGATTTTGGT
>JASCZI010000227.1:0-12181 GCA_036250425.1 Stylosanthes scabra
TGTTGAGAAAATTTATTTTGAAACTTCAATTATTAATTATTACTGTTTAAAATAGGGCAGTATGATAACAACATTGAAAATAATTTTGTTTGAAACTTTTCTATGTGGTCTTTGAAATATTTATTATGACATTATCCTTACAAAATGTTTTCTCAAAATTTGTCATACAAGGCCTTTCCTGTTTTTTGTGTTATATGTTTTTCATTCTCTTTACGGTTTTCCTTGTACTAGAAATAAAGGGGAGCCTCGGTGCATCTGTTGAGCTGTCTCCGTGTGTGGCCTCAAGGTCACGGGTTCAAGTTGTGTAAACAGCTGTTAATTTAATTATCGGGTTCGCCTGCGTGCATAACAACACCCTTTGGGTGTGGCCCTTGTCCGGATCTTGCGTTAATGCAGTTTGCATGCGTTAGCGCAGGATGCTTGATTGCTTGCTTTTGCACCGCGCTGCTCTTTTGTTTCTCTGTGCTGGAAAGCTCTCCGTGTTGAGAAACTTTATTTTGAAAATTCGATAACTGTTTACCCTAAGTTATGATAACAACATTGGAAATAATTTTGTTTGAAACTTTGCTCGGTGGGTTTTGAAGTATTTGTTATCATACTTTTGTTGCAAAATGTTTTCTCAAAATTTTTCATACAAGGCCTTTCCTGTTTTTTGTGTTAAAAGTTTTTCATTCTCTTTACGGTTTTCCTTGTACTGGAAATAAAGGGGGAGCCTCTGTGCATTGGTTGAGCTGTTTCCGTGTGTGGCCTCAAGGTCACGGGCTCAAGTTGTGTAAACAGCCGCTAATTTAATTATCGGGTTCGCCTGCGTGCATAACAACACCCTTTGGGTGTGGCCCTTGTCCGGATCTTGCTCTAATGCAGTTTGCATGCATTAGCGCAGGATGCATGATTGCTTGCTTTTGCACCCAGCTGCCCTTTTGTTTCTATGTGCTGGAAAGCTTTCCGTGTTGAGAAAATTTGTTTTGAAACTTCAATTTTAACTGTTTAAAATAAGTTATGATGACAACATTGGAAATAATTTTGTTTGAAACTTTGCTCGGTGGGTTTTGAAGTATTTGTTATCATACTTACTTTTGTTGCAAAATGTAAGTATTGCTTGATTAAGGTGGAAGAAGATCATGAGTCTTCATTGTTATGCTTAGCATAGTGTATTTCTTTGTTTTTGCCCGTTAAAGTTTGTTCATTGTTTGAATTTGTATTTTTTGAACCAGTTAAATTTTTATTTCTCTTGTGACTATTATCTGTTTATGCACCTGTTTACACCAGTTCTTTCAAATCAAAATTTTATATGCTGCAATATAAAAAGGGGTCGAACATTTTAATGTTCTTTGTGTTGCTGCATGCTTTCTAATATGGCATTTTAATGTCCTTCATAACCAGTAGGGACTGACATCTCTTAGGAGCCATTATTTGAAAACAAAACATGAGAATTTTGAAGAAAATGTAGAGGAACTTATTTTCTATGTATATCAATAGTTTTATATTTTGAACGGTTTTGTCTCTCCTATTCAACAAATAATGTTTTGAATAAAAGTATTTACAATATGGGACATGTAATAATGATTTACTTGCTACTGTTCTAAACTTCTGTTGCCTTTATTATTTCACTTATTTGTTTTGGATCTAACTTATGAAGGATTCTTATTTAATTTATCCGGTTTTCAATATACAGTAAGATGTTGAGAAGTTTATTCCGCTTAACTGATCAAAAAACAATGTCTAAGGCAGGGTATATCACTTCCAATATAATTGATATGTTTCGGATCTTGGAAAGATTCTTCTCCTTCCTCAATTTGGTGAGCTTCCTCAATGGGGTGTTGGTGGTGAGCATTTCTTTTCTTAGTACTTCATAAATTTGGTACGAATATTATTTTCAACTATGTTATTTTAATTATTTTACTACGTGTGCCTGGGATGTCCGGCTATAGTTTGCTCCAGAAAATCAAGGTATGATTATGGTTTATTTTCCTTTTGCTTTCAAAGATTATATTTCTGGCTAAGATTATATTTCCTTTTGTATTCATCCCAATTTTCTTTATGAATATTGTCATTATAAATGTGTCTATATCATTAATTCATTATCTGTATGCTGAAATAAGGCTCGATTTCTAACTGATTTGTTGAATTTTTCTCTAAAAAACTACCTTGCATTCTTATTTTTCTGCGATTTTAAGTCTTTGAAATGAAAAGAATGGAGCAACCTGCCCCCAATTAACATCACTAATAGCATAATCTTATATTTCAATTGATGTAATGGCATTCAAAGCAAGATAGTCTTGATGTAGATAGCTGAGTTGCAAAACAAATTTTTAACCTTTGGATTTGATTTTTGTTGATATTTAATTAATTTATTTACTCAGTTATTTTTTGGGGTTCATGTTCAATTGTCAATGATTCTTGAATCAAGGGTTAATGATGCACTTTGATTTAAACATAGTTATAGTTTAAAATTAACATAGCTCTGTCTTTCTGCTTTTTTTGATGAACAAATATCTAATTTAAACAAATATAATAGACCTTTGTTGTGTTTGAAGCTTGATCTTGCTAAAACACAATTGAGTTTACTGGAGGCGGTTTATTTTTGTTTTGTTTACCTTAACTGCTCTCACTAGATGGTTTGGTTCTTTTCTTTCATTTTCATTTTTAAATTTATAATAGTGTGTACGTTAAAAATTATTGAAAATTTATTGTATATCTATAAAGAAGGGATGTCAGTTGGAGAATCAAGAAAAAAAAAATCTTGTGTTTCTTTGGGGGAAAAATTGACTTAGGGTTGTGTTTTGGTTGATGTTGCCCTTCATTCTTACAATGGCACACTTATTTTTGAGATTTTATTTTTATGATTTTGAATCAATGTTCTCTCGAATGTTTATGGTTTAGTAATTAAATAGCTAAGTTTCTACGTTTGGCTTCTTACCTCTTTAGAAAAGACTATGCTTGAGTGAAATTAAGTTACTATTCCCATGTGTGGACAGTGTCTGCATACTTTCATATCTGTGATTTACATATGCATTTCATATTGCAGTGGCCTTATTATTTAGATGAGATAGGTTGATTGAAACTACATCTGGTGTATTTATTTTGAGATAATTGGAGCCAAGTATGATCTGCTTTTCCTATATTGATGCATTTGGATTCTCGAATCAGTATAATATTTAGTATATGCTGGACAGTTATCTTTGTTTTATTTTTTGTTGTTTTAGCTGAATAGTATATTGCTCATGACGCCTTAAGAGATGAAATTATAATCAAAAGAGTTATGATACTATTGGTGATTGTTGTTGTTTTATAAGTCTGTTATCATATTTATATTAAAATAGATCTGTTTTTCTCTTCTTTTGATGAACAAATATTTAATTTAAACAAATTTAACAGACCTTTGTTCTGTTAGATTTTTTTTTTTTTTTGATAGATTTGTTCTGTTTGATGTTTGATCTTACTAAAACACAATAGAGTCTACTGCAAGCCCTTTATTTTTGTTTTCCCTTAAAATCTGTAAATTGTTATTCTGACTACTCTCACTTGCTGGTTTGGTTCTTTTCTTTTGTTTATTAATTTATCTGAGTTATAATAGGTGTGTTGCCTCACTTTCCTTGGAAAATTTGTTGTTTGATGAAATAAATAACTTAGGTCCTAAAAGATAATTAACTAGATTATTGCATAGTTTCTGTTGTGTTTTTCTTCGAATTTACTTGTTGAAGCCTTTCTTTCTTTTTGCTGCGCTAAAGCCTCACTTTTTATAGGTCATTAATCACATACTGAATTTTGAATTTTTGATTCAGTGTAGTAAATGTTGTGAGGAGTGTAATACTTAAAGCTTGAACTTACCATTGAATAAGATTGATATTAGTTTGATGCTGATCTAAAATAATTGAATTCTTGAATCCAAGTCGAAAGCATATTAATTTCGTACCTTGCACTAAAAGAAAGTGTTTTTTCTTTTTGGACTTGAAAGAAATGATGTTCTTAATCTTAAGTAGAATATATGTTTAGCCTAGAGAATAAAACTCAGAAATAGCCCTTTTATGATTGAACATATCTATCTATATTCTATATAGAATGCTAAAATCCATTCATATCTTCTCCTTCCTTCCCATTTTTTTTTATCACGTCATATATATATTGTTTTATGATATGATGACATTAAATATTCTCCCTTGCATTTCATTTCCAATACACGTCTCTTATAAAATATTATTATAATCACAATTGTATTATGTATTATGTATTTATTTATGTATACCCTTTATTCATTATTATACTTATTGGTTTTTTCTTCCTTCTACTACAAAATATTGTGTTTCAGATATGTATAATAAAATAAAATAAAATAAAATAAAATAAAATAAAATGCTACTATTTATTAATAAAATACAAGGTTAATAATAATTTAGAGTTGTGGATCTTTTAAGGTTTTTATTATTTAAAACTGAACGCTATAAGTAAGTTATGTATTTTCATTCGTCAAGACTTTATAAATGGTTTTAATTTTAATTTTTAGGATTTTCAATTAATATTCTCTCTATTAATGTTTAGGGTTTAGTAATTAAATATATAAGTAAATATACCTCATTTTTAACAAATATTATATTGAAGTTCATAATAGTGAATAATATATTTTAGGTTTAGTTATCCTGTTAGTTCCAATAGTTTAAATAATATTTTAATTAGGTTTTTATATTTTTTTCTTTTAATTAGGTCTCTATGCTATGTTAAATTTTGGAATTAGGTCATTCTCGTGACAAAAATGTTAGAATTAATCTCTTTAAATTAAAAATAGCAAAAAAACTAATGACTAATTCCCTAAATATGATATTTTTTTTTCTACTTTGGAATGATAAAATAGTTAGGGGTGGCAAAAGCAACTCGGTCCGCGAGTGATCGGGTATGGTTGTTAACTCGATCTGCAGCAGCGGGTAAAAGCTAGACACAAAATGGGTTGGCCTCGAGTTGGGTAGGGGGCGGGTTGACACTCTATCCTATACGAACAACCCGCACTCTTTCTATATATGTTGAATTATATATATATATATATGTTAGGAGTGAGTGTTAAATCAATAACCTTTTAATGATATAAAAAAATTTAATCTATACAAAGTCAATTTTGTTTAATAATTTATAAATATTATATTTTTTAAAAAACCCGCAAGTAGGGTTGGATATCCGCGGGTTGAGCGCAAGTAAGGTTATGATTGACATGTTGCAGACTCGCAGATAGGGTTAGGGTTGAGTCTAAACTCTACCTTATCCATTGCCATCCCTAAAAGTAGGTTTTTCATATCTTTTTAACATACTTCCAACTTTCTAAAGACATGTGACTTTGAATCATATAAGTTGATAATATTTTAAAAGAATATAGACGAGAAAGATGGGAGAATAATATATTTAAGTGAAATCCTTTCGCAAAATGAAAAATACAAGAAAATTAGAAAATTCACATTTCATAAATATTTTATTTTAACATTTATTGTTAATAGGGATCTAATTACAAATTTAAAAATGGTATAGCGAATTAATTGAAAAAAAATATAGGAATTTAGTTAAAAATTTAGTGAAATTATAGTGACTAACTAGGTAATTAATCTCATATTTTAAAGTCATTTATCATTATATCGTATATTGTAGTGAATGCAAATTTGGGGGAAAAAAATAATATTAGATCGCCAAATTATTTTATGAAATAAATTTTAAGTTGTAAAATTTCAATTTTGATGGAGGTAGCAGTTCTTTTTATTCAATTTATAATGTCATAATTTACTATGTAAGTCAAAATTGTTAACTTTGCATAAGAGTAATGCTAGGGAGCCAACATTGGGAGCCCATGAGTGTAATTAAGGAAATAATAGGTGATAAAAGAGGAAAGAGAAAAGAAGAAAAATTGATATTGGCTCCCTATGGACTCCCTAATGTTGGTTCCCAAAACTTTCTCATTTGCATAATTATTAAGGTGTGCAATATTTACTTAACTCTGTCATTTGTTTGAATTTTATTTGGTCAATCTTTGTAAATATTAATTTGACTATTAAAATCTTGGATTTTGCTATTTGCATACTAAAATCAGCCATTAGTGTATAATACATATTAAAATACAAAATACACATTAAAATTAATAAAAACTACACATATTTTGGTGGCTGATTTTGGTGTACAAATAGAATTGTTCTAAAATCTTATATAAATAACAACATTGTTTAAAATAAATATAATTACATTTAGCTAATAATATATTTTATTTTCACTTATTTAATATGTATATATTTTCTATCATTCTTTGGGGGTACTCTGAAAATTGTGATATCGCTAAAAAAAAAGAAAAAACTAATTCAATTTGTTAATTACATATTTATATTTCAATCAAAATAATTTGGATTGGTGTTTACGGTGTAATAACTTAAAATATTGGTTCAAAGAGTTAATTTTTTTTTTTAGGACTATTAGAATACTAGGAAATAAAAGAGTTGCTATCTAGTTATTATTTGCAGTGGTTAGGTCTTAATTATATTAATTTTAGTGTTTACTAATTGAGATGGGAGGTTTATATTAAATTAGATTTAACACAGTTTTTTAGTAACAAATCTTTGAAAATACGAAGAATGTATAATTCTTCTATTTATTGATTAGGTATATTTTAATTAATTTTACATTCTTTCTGATAATATGAGTTAATGATTTTCGGCTTCTCTTACATAACATTTTATTGAATGACCTTTTCAAATTTTAAAAATAAATTAAAGAAAAAATATTAAAACTACCTACCAAAAATTCAGCACTGATAATATTACTCAAAAAAAAAGAAAAAACCAACATAAGCAAGCACAGATGGATGAGGGTTTGTGCTCTTTAACCATTTTTTCAAGGTTCGATTCTCCTGAGAGGATGGGAATGGAGAGAGTTTGCTTGGGAGGGTCGTCCACTTTGCCTCTGCAGTATCCGAGGCATTAGTAATTATACTTTGATATTTTAGTGGATAATTTTGATATTTTTTCAATAAATTAATTACAACAACTGTTTTTCTATTTTTTTATGGTGTCATATCATATATGAAATGTAAGTTTTGAATCGTAGATAGAATTAAAGGAGTTGATCTTTGCTTAGCGTTTATAGTGGTTCGCTTAATAATGTTAATTTTAAGATTCATTGATTGAGACATAGAGGATTTAAATCATTTTTAAGTATTCAACATTATTAAGGATTATAATAATATTATTTCCGACTCCACCTAGAGTGAATGGCACCAAACCATTCTTTTCAAGAACTTAATTTTTTACATAAGAAATTACGATATAATTGAAGTATACTTAGAAATCTTTCAGAATTTAACATGAAGAGAGAAGTGTTATCTAATCTTCATTTATTCTCTTCAATTATGGTGAAAAATCTTATCAAAATTAAATTTGTTTTTGCTTGCAGGTTACGAGAAAACGGGAAAATGATTATGTGTTTTTATTTAGGCCTCTATTTTTAAATATATTGTTTAGCCACATATAAAACATACCAATCTGTATGTTGCATATACTGTAATTTGTCTGTAAATGTTTTATTATATTACAATATATAATTATGTCTTACAATTTTATTTTGATTGTTCCAACATTTTTTTTTTTTGGGAGAATTCTTTGGTGAAGAGGAAAAATGATGAAGAGTATGAAGAGAACAATTATGAATTATTGGATTGAATGTGGGTAAAGAACTTTGACATGATTTGCAATTATTTTGGCCCTTTGATTTGACTTTTTTTCATCTCTTCATTTTTTTTTCTCTTCACCATAGTAGGCACCTTTTTTTAGATTAATGTTCAAATTGTTTTCCGAAAAATATCTTGTTCTTCGAATTAGTTCCGAAAGGATAAAATTTTAAGTCAAATTGGTCATTTTACCAATTAGATGACATGTGTTATAAAATAATTAGTAGATAAATAATATGTTATCCAATTATTTTGTGACACATGTCATCATCGGATTAGCAAAAAAATCAATTTGATCGAAGATTGTATATTTTCAAGAATTAATATAATTAATAAAAAAATTTCGAAATCATGTGATATCTTTTTGGAGCAATCTGAATATTAACCTTACATTTTTTCTTATAACCAATTTGAATTACTATTTAAAAAGTTATATCTTAAATAATAATTTATTAAAATAATTGAATAAAATATTTATAGTTAATATAAATAATCATCACTTATAAATTATTCTAAATAAATGTATGAATAATGTTTTTAATTTTTTATATATGGATGCTACCCGTGCATTTTAAGACAATTGAAATTAATAGTGGGACAAAATTAATCCCATTTAAAATTTGTTAGATCTAAAATAGAATAATTAAAATTTTAAGGATTAATTTAGAATATTTTTAGACAAGGATTAGTTTAGAATTTGACTAAACTTTTAAAATTAGAGTAATGCTACGGAATCAACGTTAGGGAACCAATAGAGAGCCAATAAGTGTAATTAAAAAAATAGTGAATGATAAAAAAAGAAAAAAAAGAATATTAACTTCATATTATCTCCCTAATATTTTCTTAAAGTTAAATTGAATCCAAGTAGGTATTAACCCTTATAAGCCCAAACGAACAAGCCAATGTTCCGGCCTGATTCTGTATTAATGTTAGGGAGAGCCAAAAATATGAAGGGTGGGGCGGAGAGCCTCCTAGCTAGAGACTTGGAGGGCTTAACCTTTTTCGTCTTTTGAAATCAAGTATATATTACCGAAAAAACACCTTTTAATGTAGAAAAAAAAGGAAATAATTTTTTAGGTGAAAAAAAATGGGATTGTCCAAAAAAAAAATGGGATGTGATTTGTCACCCTAATCCTAAAAGAATTACGGTCATTTACGAGTTGTTATAGATTGATTCAAATAGTAATATTAATTTTATCATGTAACTATGCTTCATTGTCCATTTGGAGGCTTGGGGATTATAGGGTTTAAAAATGAATTTAGACAATATAGACCATAATTATAGGTAAGAAGATATGAATTTATTTTATTATAAATAAATAAAATGTGGGTGGAAAATAATTGAGGATTAACAAAAAAAAAAAAAAAAGGGCCCGCCCGGGCATGTTGTATTGAAGAAAGCTCGGAATTTGAGCGAGTCACCTCAGCAGTCACCACGTACGCCAAAGCCATCCAATTCCTATTCCAATTCCCATTCCCATTCCTTCCCCTTTCTCTCTCTCTATTCTCTATCATTGATTCCATGTTTCGCGTTATCCTCCTCTTCCGCTTCTAGCACCTTCCTCTTCCTCTTCCTCTTCTTCTTCTTCCACCTCACTATCTTCATCTTCCTCTTCTCCGCTCCGTAAGTTCACTTAACTTCTCTCTATCTCTCTCTCAAACTTAATCCACTCACTCCCTCATTCTTCACTCTTCCTCCATTCCTTTCTTCGTTTCTCTTCCCTTCCCCTAGGTTAGGGTTTTCCAATTTTCCCTCTCTCTACCAATTTCCATAATCGATACAATACAATGCGCTAAACTTATTAGTAGCGATTTTCTTTGATGTTATGCTGAATGTTGATTATTGTGGTAAAATGTAGAAAGAATGCATTAGAAGAACGCTGTTTCTTGTTCTCATTTCGCCCTTCACTGTAGTGATTCTTGGTGACAGTGCCGCTAGAATTAACTGAGAAAAAAAATGGTAATTACAATTAATAATGATCGTTTCACTTGCTAGAATACCTAACAGTAGCACTCACTGTCGCAAACCCCAACCCTCAATTTTTCTTGTTGCATCTTATCAGCAAGTATGTGTGTCTAATTTTACGCTTTTCTCACTTGCAATTGTGTACCTAACACATCAGTTTTGCGGCGTTTTAATAATAATTAATTTTTTATTATTATTGGACACTTTGTTGTGGTGACTTGTCTAAATATTTGACTATTTTAATAGAACATGGATACGTAAGATATAGGGCGGTGTTCTTTTTTTTCGTTTTAATGTAAATTGATTGATAATTGATTTTCCCTTGTTAACATTGCTCGGTACATGTGAAGTGTGGACCATTTTTTCTGTTCCCCGCGTTTTAATTGATGTTTTCAACTTATATTTTGAAATCTTATTTTGTGATTGTGCTGAGGACTTCAATGGCCTTCTGTTATAGCTAGAAATTTGTGTGATATATATTAATGCTAGAGGTTTTGCCATGGGGTGGAGGTTTATTGATTTGATTTGATTTTTTTTTATTAATTATAATTGTTTGTTATAGTTAAAATCCCAGGATTAATCATGTGTGACAAAGGGGGGAAATCATGTCCAATATGCACTGAGGAGATGGACCTGACTGATCAGCAGCTGAAACCATGCAAATGTGGCTATGAGGTGACATGAATGTATTTCTTAATTTATTGTTGAACTTTGTTGGAAATAAAACTGTTGGTATAGCTGATATTTTACTAGCAAAATGCAGTGACTTTTTTATGGGTTTGATTTTTATGTGTCTTCTTCCTCCTCCTCTGCAGATCTGTGTATGGTGTTGGCACCACATTATGGAAATGTCGGAAAAGGATGGGACTGGTGGTCGTTGTCCAGCTTGTCGTGTGCCTTATGACAAAGAACGTATCGTGGCAATGGCAGCAAATTGTCAAAGGTTTTTTGGTGGAGGGAAATTTCTATTTTCGTTATGACATTCTTATACTTTTGCAAGTCTTAAGTTCAATGGTTTCCTGCTTACGTAGGTTGGTTGCTGAAATGAATTCAAAGCATAAAAAGAAAATGCAGAAATTGAAGTACAAGTCGACTGAAGGAAGGAAACATCTTACTGATGTCAGAGTTATTCAACGGAACCTAGTGTACATAATTGGGTTGGCTCTTAACCTTGCAGATGAAGATGTGAGTTCTTCAATGATGTTCTGTATCTAAATGTTGCTAAATGCATGTATGTGTGGTGCATGTCATACTCGTATTTGTTATTTCATACCTTCTATGTTGTTGTTTATCTTACCTTGCTCGCGACGTTCTTATTTGTGTTTTGCCAGCTACTTCAACGCAAGGAGTATTTTGGCCGGTATGGAAAAGTTATGAAAGTGTCCGTGTCTCGGACAGCTACTGGCATAATCCAACATTCTGCAAACAACAGCTGCTGTGTGTAAGTTGTTATTGTATATCTCAAAGGCCATCACCCTGCGAGAAGTATCAAGCAGAAAAATTATAGCTTTTAACTTACTTTTTCGTCATATCTATTTTATTTTTCCTGTGTGAATATGTGCATTGGTTTTGTCTTGTTCCTGATTGTAACCTGTCATTTGTATGTTATATATAGTTCAAGTCGTATTTCTAGAATTAAAATTAAAAAATTACTTATCTATAGGTATATAACGTACTCAAAAGAAGCAGAAGCCATTCGATGTATTCAATCAGTGCATTGTTTTGTATTAGAAGGTAGACCCTTGAGGTAAGAACCATACTATTTTTCTTGGACACTGACCTTTGTGAGCATGTGATGTTGATGGGTGGATGTTTGCACTTGCAGGGCTTGTTTTGGAACCACAAAATATTGCCATGCATGGTTGAGAAATGTGGTAAATTGTGATATAAGCTGAATTTATGAATGCTTTGTTAGGATTTAGTGATACCAATCTCTGTGCTACTTTTTAAGTTATATTTCTTGTCCAGCCTTGCAGCAACAGAGATTGCTTATATCTGCATGATTATGGTTCTCAAGAAGATAGCTTTACCAAAGATGAGCTAGTATTAGCATTTGCAAGGTATGCTTTGAATGTATGATGTCTTGTGGCTGGTTGACTTATGGATATATGTTTGTTTGTGAGTGATATCTAAAGCTTCCATGTCAAATTTACTTTTAGTTTTGATGTGCTTTTCTTAACAAAAAAAACCAACATATGGTTAAGTTGACATCTCAGATGGACCATATATTGTATAATTTCTACCTTATATATATGTTTCATGCAGGTCCTGAATTTGTGAACGTAAAATTAACCTTTATAATCTCTTATTCTCTTTTATTTGTTTTTTAAATTGCATCGTCCATCATGCTGGTTAGTGTTACTCTCTGTTTCTGTGCTATGCATTTATTATTCCTCTTTTTAGGAGTTATAGTTGATTATAGTTTTGGTTGTATTGTAATTTGGATGTTAAAGGAGTAGAGTCCAACAAATTATTGGGGCTACAAATAATTTGTATCGGCGCTCAGGGAGTGTTTTACCTCCCCCTGA
>JASCZI010000227.1:30785-40786 GCA_036250425.1 Stylosanthes scabra
CGTTTTTGTTTTTTACAGAGAGAGAGAAAGGGTCTGCGAACATGAAAATGGTGAATAATAAGCAACTAAGCATAATAACTAGCAACATAATTTGATAATTACATTGTGTTACATACATGTGCAATGTTTCAAATCTACAAAGATGTATAAAAGATACCAGAAAACAGAAAAAAAAAAAAAAGAAGAAAAAACTATGATAAAGTGGGTGAATGAATTGAAGTGTGATAAGTGATATAATCATAAGTCACAAACGAATAGTGCCCACATGTTAAGATGATAAGATCCCACTATAAGTCTTTAGTTTTTTTGGTAATATTTACTTTTGTAATACACAAACTTACAGTACAATTTGGTATGAGACTAAGACGCAACATAAACACTAAAACACATGTTAAGCATTGTATCTATATCTGTCTCCAACTTTGCCTTACTTTAATTTAGTGATGTCAATATACATATTGTGGGTCATTTTAAAGTATGTTGTGTTTTTTAATTTTGGTATTTAAATGATAAATTAGGTGTGGTTTCAATTGCTTGAGCCCACATTTTATGGTGTCTCAAAGTTTGGAATTTTGGGTTTTATTTTTTCTATCTCTATTCTCTTCTCTAACATCATGAGTAATTCGCTAATTCTTAAATTTATTATATTTGCCAAACAAATTTCTGTTGCAACCCATTTCAATGCAAATTATTAACATATTATAATTTGGGTAAGTTGAATTGACCTTTTTAAAGTTGAATGATAATATATACACACTATTTGATTTGTAAAATATAACACTGATTTTCTTTTAAAATGTAAATTATATGAATTTGACGTTTTAAGTCATTAGACTATAATTTAGTTAAATATTTTAAATTAACTAACGTTTTTTAACAAATAACTTCATATAAAGTTAATTACACGTGAGTATTCACATTTTTTTTAAAAATAGGAGATTAGTCTAAAAAAAATTTCTTAGATAGTGAGAAAAATTAGTGAATTTTTAAGGTTTGAGGTTCTATCTATAAAATGAAAGAAGTATATATATTTATTTAAAATTATCACAATCACATATTTAAAATTTTTTTCATAAAATTTAAAAGATCACTGAATACTTTCACCCCAATTACGAAAACCTAAATATAAACATGACAAATTAAGAAATTTAGATGTGATATACTCTAACTTTAAAGAAGGCGAGCATATTGTAGAAGTGAACTTCAAGGGTAAACTAGACTGATTTTTTCAGAATTTTGATGATACTATGATCTTTTGTATTTATATGAAAGTTAACTTCTCCCAAAGAAGGAAGTTATATAACAATCAGAAGTACTATATTTAGTAAAATAGTACACTAATTTTTCTAATAATATCGTATATAATATTTAGTATCACCTAATTTACCAATTTGTTTTTTAAAATAATCAGCTAGCCAACATACACTTCTCTTTTTTTTTTTGGACGTTGCTAGCTAACATACACTTATTAAATTATAATATATCTCGTAGTTATTTTTTCCCCTTTTTTTTGGGATGAGGATAGTATTTGTGAATGTGGTCCAATTCAACTTTTGTTCGAGTATTTATAGGTTGGGACCAGATTTTTCCTATTGGGAAGGAAAAACAAATGGTGGTGTGAACCAAGGAAAGCCCAAATTGCGTTACACGTAATTGAATTAGGTCAGCCCAACAGTTGAAAGCATACCACATCACTTTTCAATGTGTGATTTCAAATTTGATTAGTGATAAACTAATTTTAGAGTGGTGATTAGTGGCCAATGAATTTAGAAATTATTTGGAATGAAAGGAATCGCACTAACCATATTATGTTCTTTCATGCTTTTCAACTTGTCTCTATTTTCATTTTGGAGTTACTTCTACTTATGCTAAATTTCACGATATTATATTATGGTGCATAATGCACCTTCTAATCAAACAACAGAGATAGCTTATGAAGACATCTTTCCACTACAAGTGGTTTTTCGTACATTTATTCAGATCTCACAAGATTATGTTTCAACATTTTAAAATTAAAATATTAAATATATTCAAACTTTTAAAATATTCTTTTACTGCTAATATCTGCTTCTTTTATTATGTCTTAACATGGTCATTTGTCAGTAAACTAAAAACTCATCTGTGTGGACCTTACACTGATAACCTAAACCTAGAAGTAAGCCCTAATCTACGTGGCACAAAGTAATTTAGTTATGGTAGATAAAGTTAAGGATAAAAGACAAATATGTCCCTAACTTTTTAAAAGTGAGACAAAATTGCTCTCCACTTTGCTCGCATGCTCCAGCCTTCGAGAAAATTGACCAATAATACCCTTTCGTCAGCAAAGTGAGGGACAATTTTATCTCATATTATCATAATGGTCACGTGGTCCAAACAAATGGAGTGGTACCAATGTCTAATTTTCTCGATGGTTGAGGGTATGAGTGTATTTCAGCAAAGTGCAGGACAATTTTATCTCATTCAAAAAAAGTCAGAAGCATATTTATCTTTAACCCTAAAATTAAAATTGGTTCTTAAAAGACAAACTTTGAAAATGCCAAATTATGGCTCAGAATGAATTCTAAATTCTTTTCTCTTAAATTTTGCCCGCAAAGTTTTTTGAAGACCCCAAATAAAAAACCAACCCTCATGACAAAGAAGCTGGTGGTGACGAACATGAGGAGCTTGATGACGGTGATTGTGAGAAAGAAGCAACACAGAAAACTTCAATGGCCACTAAATCGGGTTTTAAAATTGAACCCCATTCGTCGTTTGAATTAATCTATGCCATTGTTAGCAGTTATGCCTGGTAAGAGAAGAGCTTGAGGAAAAGGGGATGAGGGTGTCTAAAAATAATACTCATAATTGAAGTTTTTGGGTTGGTAAATGGTGGAAGTTGGAAACTTTGGGAATAAAATTGTAGAGATTCAATGATAGAAGTAACATTGAAGATGTTAATGATAATTCCACTGCTTCACTGCTTCCATGGCTGTTCCTCCCTCTTTTGCTTATATAACTTGAACGCTTTACTAGAATATATTATAAAAAAACAGTCCCAAAATTAATGAAAATTTTAAAAACCACAATTGCTCCTGTAAAAAAAATTGTTTCGGTGTTAAATTCGAAAATCTTTATAAAGAATTGAATCGATAATTTTTTGACATGCAAAAGAGTTTTTCTTTGGAAACTTGTCACTGGCACTGGATTTCACATTAACCCAAAGATCATGGCTAACATTTGTTTGAAAAAATTGGTCCAAGACATTTTTTGTAAAAGAAACTGAATCCAAGTCCAGATATTACCTGACTCATATTACCACCAACCTGAGTAGTTATTAAATTAAATTTTATTAAAAGAAAATTTCAGATAGACACCACAAGGAAAGAAAAATCCCTGACTTGGCTTATACAGCGCACAACAATAATGAGAATAGAACAATTTTTCAAATCCAAGACTAGAAACTTATGAAGGCTTGCCAAAGGGTGGTATGGTTGAACGATAAAATTCAAGTTGTTTGGTTCTATGGCTAAGGCTTGAACACAAAAATAGTTGCAAGGTTCTCTTCTCATCACCACGTTTGATTTTCTATATTCTCAACATTTCTCTCAATTTTTCTAGAACGGAAACAAGGATTAGCTCTATTCAATGGAGTATCGAATTAGATAGCTATTGTTATCATTCATAAGAGATTACGGCTAGAATAAAGCTATAGCATTCTTAAAGACAAACATGTTTTCATATGTAAATGAAAATAGAGAAGAGGAACCTAACAAAAACCACCAAACAGGCCCTAAAGTCTGCAAGTTCTCCAACAATATAATTGATTTATCAAAACTGCAAGAAATACAATCCAAAAAAACAAGGCAGAGTAACAAATGGAAAATCTAAATAGGGCTCGATGAACTTCACTGTGAAACTCCCAACCACTTGGAGAAGTTGTCAAATTCAGCATAATCAGAGTCAGAAACCATGGTTTGGTACCAAGCCTTTCCTGCAGCTCTGATTGCAGAAGCATCCTCCTGCCAACAATGCAAATAAACATTCATATTAACTATCACTTCAAACAAATCAATCAAACAATGCATTACAAATTTGAAGAACACAATATCACTATGGCAATAAGAAAGAGAATCATACCTTGGAAACAGTGCTGCGCTTCTTGTCAAGCTTCTCCTTCTTAGCCTTGACACGCTGTGCCTCAGCAAGAAGGGCCATTCTCTTAGCAGCCTTCGCATAAGGATTCAACCTAAGCATGACATTCAAGTTCTTGAGAGGATTCTTCTTGAGAGTGGCCCTCTTAACCTCCTTCTTGATGGGCCTCACAACAGACTGAACCTCATCAGAGTTAATAATCCTAGCCAAGTCAGCATTCACCATCTTTGACCTTGGAAGGACGTAGCCCTTCTTCTTCTCTGAAGACTTCTCGAAGGTTCCATAGATCGAATCCAGCTTCTCGAACGCAGACTTGGTCCAAATCACGAACCTCCCGAGGTGGCCACCGGGAGCGAGCTTCAGAAGGTTCAGCCTCTCCACGTTTGCGACCTCCACGCCGGGGATGTTCCTGAAAGCCTTAACGGCCTTCGCGCCTTCGGTGCCGTACACGATCAGAGGTCCCTTGCGGGAAATGTAGCGGCGGTTCCTCATTTTCCCCTTCCCAGGGCGGATCCCGTGGCTGTCCTTGGCTTTCTCAGCGTCGGGAAACGCTCCGATCTGCTTCAGAACCTTGACGGCCTCCTTCGACTTCTCAACGCCTTCAACGGTGTCGCTGACGACGAGAGGGAGCTCAGGGACCGACTCGATCCGATGACCGCGGGCAAGGACTAGGGAGGGGACAGCGGAGGCAGCGATGGCGGATACGACGGCGTACCTCTTCTGGTTGACGTTGATCTTGCGGTGCCAGCGGCGCCAGATCTTGGTAGGTGCGAACATGCGTCCACCACGGCACATGTTTCCGAAGGCTCCCTGGCCGGCACGGTGAGTACCACCGCCAGGAACACGAGGGATACGGGAGACGGCACGACCGGTTCCCCAGGACTCGGCGGAGGTCTGGTGACCTGCACGGCGGGAGACGGCGTAGGGCTGACGGGAGTTCTTGCTAATGTTATCATGCACGAAGGTGACGATGTCGGGGCGGATTGAGGCCTTCATGACGTCAGGGAGTGGTACGGTTGGGGCGGAGTCGGTGGCCATGTCGCCCTCTAGGGCTTGAACGGTGACGAGGGGACGTGCTGCTGCTGCCGCCATTGCAGTTGAGCTTTGAGTTTGGACAAACACTGAAACTAGGGTTTTTGGCTGTGGCAGGAGAGGAGTTTAGGGTTCGTGAGGTGATTATATAGTTGCCCTTTCCGTGGGCTTCCTTCTGAACTTTGCTTCACATAGGCCCATCCATAAAATTCATCCATCGGCCCAAAATACAAAACAACTACGGTGATGCAGTTTTAATTTTTTTTAAAAATAATTCAATACAAAAAAATGAAGTAGAAAAAAATAAATAGAATTATTCTTTTGGGCTGGGTCTCTGGCCCATGACTTAACCCAAAATTTATTAATTATTCTGTTGGGCTGGTTTGAACATGGGTCTGGCTGTTTTTATGGTTGAGTGAAATAATGCACACTGGAAATTAAAAAAAAAAAGATAATAATAATGCACACTTGCAGTATAGAGGAGTAGGAGGAGTTGGTTTTGGTGAAGAAAATCTTTGAAGATTGCCAACAAAGGATGGTCTACTTGGTAAGGAGTCGGCTCATAACTCATAAGGTCGTGAGTTCTAGTCCCGTTGCCGATGTGAGGACTTTGTTGATAGGCAATCTGTAAGTACCTCTGTAAGCGCTCATAGAGCCTGGGGCATGCCTTGGCCTTGGTGAGACCCGGGGCCCAACTCAACTAAACTTTTGTAACAAAAAAAAATAAAATCTTTGAAGATTGATGTGTATTAGTGGAAGATACTAAAATCTTTAGATTTTATCATATTGCAGTTAACCTTTGATGGCTGATATCATACTGGTATGATCTCATCTCATTGGAAGTAATTGAGGTTGGAATTTGGAAATAAAATATCAACTAAAGCATATTAAAGACCTGCTCTTGTATTGGTCCCCCAGTTTGAAAAATGTCGGCATGGTTTCTAGATGTATGATAATAACATGTAACTCCAAATTGGTGGCCATTATCATATTATACATAATACATATCATGTGTGTGAAGAAATTGGGATCACTTTCCACTCTGATGCACTTACACTTATAGTTGAAAGCTGAAAGCTAGTATGTGGTATCTCCACCCCAATCAAGAAAGACATACATAACAAGCTTTGTCTTTATAGTTTATACATCTTCCAAAGTGAAAAGCCACATTCATAATAGGTGTCCCCCCTTATCCCTCTATAAATACACTTGAACCCTCAGTTATAGTAGTAAATAAGAATAATAATCAGAAACTATATATGCATCTACTTCAAGACCACATGCATCAAATGCTACAAAAGCTTATATATGTATCCAATATAGTATTTGCTGAAGAATATTTCTGATTTGCATCTTCAGCAGCATTTTCTATCATTTTTACACACTCTCCTCCTGGCTGTGGTTAAAGAGACCATAGATGTCTGGTCCCTTTTATGTATAAAGGCTTCACGAAGAGAATGCATTATTTGCTGCCTCTTGCTTCGCTAAACAGCGGTCTTCCATCCAAATTTGGTAGAGCCAACTGTAAAAGGAGATTTTTTTTTGGAAAGGAGAGAAAACAACACAACATATGATGGAAATTGGAATGAACACTTACCAAATCCACCAAAAGGGGATAGCTAGCTAAGCTGTCTGACATGATAGATCATCTGTTTGCTTCTTGACATTGAATTCTAGGAGTAACTCCAACTGTCTTTGTATTGACATCATATAATGGCAATGCCTTCTGTATCTAAAAATATACAAAAGAGTAAATTACCATTTCTTGACTATAAAATTATTTGAACTAATTCTATGCCCATCAAAGATTTCAAACTAACCAAAATGGGTAGTTCATTATATGAGTATCAAATTAGTTTACATCTTTTATGGTTAGGGTTGTGATACTGATGCAGTAGCTTATAATAATGATTGACTTTGATTTTGAAACTTACAATGGGTTCAATGCCAGGCTTAGACAAGTTGAGTGTGAGATTTTTCATTAACAACAAAACCTGCACAAGAGAACCGAATATATGTATGTTAGTTTTCATTCAACCAACAAAAGATAAAACAGCATATCAACAAAACCTTTGACTAAGATTGGAGGCAGTTCTGAAAAGGAAAACTTGTTTTGGTATTTCAACCTTGAAAATGGTAACTAAATTGTACTTTCATCCATTTTGCATATCATCATAGCCATATATGAACAAGTTATGAGGTATAAAACAACATAATCAAGTTTGAATATCCAATGGCAATGATCATTATGCTGGCAAGGCAACTGCATTTAAAACTTGATTGAAAGTCAAATTACAGTAACTGCTTTATAAGTTTTCCAAATAAATTAGTCCACAACCCTATAAATGTTACCATAGATATACCAAATGCCGATGACATTTGAGGGCCTTTGTGGTTCATGCAAAGTCCAAGAGAAGGTTGCTCTCAATGTTAAGAAAACTATTGAATATTTGAATAATTACAATGATAATATAAGTTGTATCAACTTACGGTTTGAAAATTTATAGGATCCATTTCCTTCAGCTTATGAACATGGCCTCTAGTATGAGGATCAAAAACACTTCCAATAAAGCGGTAAACTACAGCAAAATCTGGCAATCCTGTAAATTTTAGTCAAGTTGAGCTAGTCACCCCAAATTAGGTACTGATTTCAACATGGTTACAGATATAAAACAAAAATCTAACACACAAATAAGATCATTACCATGAATTACACAAGTTTGTTTTTCATGATTTGGCATCTCAGTAGCTGCCAGCATTCTAGTACCCTTTGATCCAAAATTAGCTGAATCAGTAATGCCACATAACAAGTGGTGGAAAGTTCCAGTTAGTACCATTAACATCAAGCAAACAACAATAACAACACAGAGAGAGTAATATATGCATGCCTTCGTTTCCATTAAGATTGGTGATGAGTTCATCATGGCAGGGCATGAATTTGTTGGATTCAGCATTCATGAGCATTGAATTTTCATCCCATGTTGCTGCATAGCCAGGTACAAGGGTGTTTCTTGAAGAAGCATAAGCAATAGATGCTGGAAATGGTAACAAAACTGGCCAAACCATAAATAGCATGTTAGAGATTCAGAAGTTGTGATTCTAGAAGCAAAACATCACCATATCTTGACCAGGAGCAAACCATTTTTTGATGCCTTTTGTGGGTAAGGATGAGCAGCTTTTCGCTTAGGACGAGGAGGAGGCACATGAGCAGTTGTCCCATTCTTTTGAACTTTCAAAAAGTACTTTTGGGCATGGCTACGAATCTAAAAGAGCATTGATTCATAGTTGAGAATTTGAGAAACAAAAAAAGCAATAATGATCCCAATACAGAAATGAAAATAACATGAACTAGCTAGCACAACCTGAATAACAGTTTTTGAGCCTACAAAATCTTCAATTTTCTTCCAATCTCTGTCAAATCTGAACAATACAAACATGTGATTCATTTGACCAAGGAAACTCAAAACAAGATATAAACTAAATAGGCTTGTCTGATCTTGACATATGTATCAAGAGTCCATGCAAATTGCAAAAGCCATCAAAAGGTTCAAAATGAATCTGTTACCAAACTGGTCCATAGACCCATTAGCAATGGAATCAAGTAATAAAACCAAGAGAACACAAAGCATAAAAAGAAAGCAAATGAAAGGAATAAGCATGAATGATTTATGATTGGTTGATTGTATGGGAAGTAAGTAAGTACGGACAGTTGAAGGGCTTCGAGGAACTTGTCGTGTTCTTCATCGGACCAGCTCTCTCTGGACTTGGTAATGGTGTAAGGCTTTCTGATCTTCTTGGTAGAGGCTTGATCAGTGGAAATTGAAGATGAAGAAGGCGCCATTGCTTCATCACAATTCCAACAACTAGTGCTTCCCTTCTTCTTCTTCTTCCTTATATATCCCCTGTCTCAAAACTATTACACAGCACACAATAATAATAATAATAATAATTGATGTTTGCGTTAACTTTTATATTAATCTCTTTTATACACTTTTTTTAAAAAATTTATAATGTAAAAACCGTTACATCTAATTATATAATAATGTATAAGCAAAAATAAATTAATAATTTGACTGTATAAATTATTGTCCAAAGAATAAATGAAATTGAACGATGATGTAAAATATTTTATGTATTAAAATTAAATTCATATTTTTATCGTATTTTTTGTTTTTTTATTTCTTATATGTTAATTTTGAGAGTAATCATATCTATTTCTCTAATTATTCTTTCAATATTCAAATAAATAAAAAAAATTACAGTAATACTACATGTACACCTCTTTTTGGTGTACACCTCCAACCAAGTCCCAAACGAACAGATTTTTATATATACAACGAACATGTTTTCATAGTTGACACGAACAGATTTTAAAACTTGTTCGTTTGCTTTTAAAAATCTGTTTGTTCTAGTGGTAAAATTCTGTTCGTGCACGAACAGAAATCTATATATACAACGAACATATTTTATAGTTGACACGAATATGTTAAAAATCTGTTCGTTTGCTTTAAAAAATTCGTTCGTTCTAGTAGTAAAAATCTGTTCGTTTAAGACTTGGTTGAAGGTGTACACAAAAAGAGGTGTACACCAAGATTAATTCAAAAAATTAAATACATATGATGTTTTCAAAAACATAAAAAAAATAGCAGAATTATCAAGAAAACAAATTAGACTCCTAATCAATTTTTTCAATAATGTACAATTTTGTCAGGAAAAAATTAAGCATTTTACATGAAATAAAGAAATTTTCATTAATTTCTATTTTTTTTATGTAAACTATTAAGATAAGCGGTGCAGAATTTTTTGATCAGGTAAAAAAAAAAAAAAAAAAAAAAAAA
>JASCZI010000227.1:40881-52652 GCA_036250425.1 Stylosanthes scabra
TCTATTTTGCATTGCGTGCTTCTTTCATTTGCACCACATATAATGCCATATGCCCCAACCTAACCATTAACCAACTTTCCTCTCCTTCCCTCCACTTTAACCACTTCCCCTATTTAATGTCACTTAGGTAAATTCTTCTTTAACATTTCATTTTATTAAAAAATATTTATATGAATAACTAATTTAGTGGTTGATGTTTTTATGTGTATGTAGCATAATTGTATATATAATTGTCTATATGAAATATAAAATATTTTTTAGTACAATAGTTTAACCATATCGTAATATGAATACTCGTAACTCAAATACAGTTATTATTTTTAGTAGATATTTGATTGAAAACCATTAATATAAGGCTATAAGCACCTCATCTTATGTTTTTTTTAGTAGATTTTTTTTTATTATTTGCAGTTGAAAAAGCACCCGTATATAATTTTACACCTTTTAGAATAAAAGAATGATGTTGTGACACGCACACTGATGCTGGTGTTAGAGAAACAAAAGAGTGACAAGGAACTGAAAGTAGGGAAGGATGTCGTGTGAAAAAGGAGGGAATGACGGTGAAACCTAACAAATGAGTGGGCCCATATCCATGATAACCAAAGTTTGGCGATTCATAAGTGGGCCTGTGTTTGGCCCATACTCTCAAGAACATCACCCACAAGGATCCATGTGCAGCAGTGCAAGTAGGGCCTCTCATTTGCGTTGGGTAGCAGAAAATAAAAAGAATAATGGCCTTCCCTAATTAGGTATGTAATCCATGTCCAAAAACAAAAAAGAAATTTAAGTATTAATTAAAAGTTTTGCTAATAGTATTAAGAATTTAATTTTAATACGATAACAATATAAATATTTTTATATAATCATCAAATCACATTTCGTATGATTATTCACGCGATTAATGTAAAAGGTAATTGATCTGATCTCTAATTCCCTTTAACTCGGCCCATTAAATTTAAATTTTGGCCAGCTATATTTATAGCTCGGTCTACCATTTCGTAAGCTCGGCTCATTTTCTTATAACTCGATCATGATTCATATATAGCTTGACCATGTTATCATAACAACTCGGCCCGTTATGCATATAACTCGACCGTATTACCTATATAGCTCATCCATATTATTTTCATACCTCGGCCCACATACGAAGAAATAAAACGCGTGGAAAACATTTATGATAATCAATAAATAAATATCTTAACAAACTCGGATGAACTTACAAACAATACGTTAGAATTCCTTAAACCTCAGCTGATCTTATCATCAATAAGTTCGACTTTTTTAAAACTCGGCACAAACTAGTCTAACCCTAATTACCATAGTCTAGCACAACTTAGTGCATCTAGCATTTATAAATAAATATGACTTATGTTGGTAACGTATGCTCTTTTCTCCTTTCTCATTTAACTCTTAAAGTGAACACATTTTGACTTAAGCGTCGAAATGCCTTTTCAAGTACCATCTCTCGTCGTTCCATGAGCTAGCTGAGGTGGCCCCTCTTCCTTGAAGTTCCGCCGAATAGCCTCATCACCGGAAGAGCTCTACTCCGACAACCAACACAGAATAATAATTATTTTTTCTTACATAATGTTATATGTTAGATATACGTATAAGAATTAATCTACATGTATCATTGTATACCTCTATATAATTCTTATTTTTTTTAATTTTTATATTGAGGTACACTATTTATGTGTTATACATAATTGTTTCTGTGCTATTATATGTTGTATTCATGCATTTTGTGACTTTTCTTTGTACTAATATTTATATTTTCTTTTTTTTTCATATTATAAATGAATGTATAGATATATGGAGTGATACATATATCATTATCGTACATATAAAACTATTTTACAGTATAATTTATTTTAAAACAATTAAATATATAGAAAATATTTTGTCTAAAGCGTTTAAAATATAGAATAATATTAGGTATATATTTATTCTACCTACTCAAGTAATTTATTATTTATATATTAAATAAAATATTATTTTGATAATAAATAATATTAAAAAATAACATAAAAATAAACTTAAATAAAATTTGTTCAGGTAAAGTAAATATAGGGTGAGCAAACATTTAAGATTAATAGATTATAGATATTTACTTTAAATGATTTGCGTTTTACTGAATATCCTGTAAATCCATCACAAATTTTTTTCTCGAAAACTTATTAATAATTTATTTTAAAACATATGTAAATTCCTTTAAAAAAATTATCATAGTCTTTTGGTGATTTTTTTTTTTTATAATTTTCTGTTGGTGGGAGATTGAAGCATAAAAGAAGAGTGAAGAGACACGTGTGAAGTGGTGTTGTTTGAGTGAGAGGCAAAAGGGATAAGGAAGACACGATGATCCTCTCACTTCCAACCACTTCGTTTCGCAATTTCACTTCACTTACACTCACCACTCTTACTAACTCGAATCTTCCATAGCATCATGCCATTGCAAATTTGTATCCATTCCCACCTTCCATTCCCCTTACCATGTTTTATATCTCATCGCTTCTCTTCCCTATATCAAACCTCTTCCTCTTCTTCTTCTTGTTCCCCTCTCAAACTTGTCTCTTCCAAAAGGGACTCTCAACGAAACTCTGCTGATAACAATAACAATGGTATATTGCTGCTCTATTCTAGTTCCCATTATTGTTGTTCATTGTGCATGTTCTTTCTATACCTGTGAGTCTATCTAATGTTGAATTTTTAGAGTTATTTGCAATTTCATAATGTGTTGCCAGAGAGAGATATGATCATATTGTGTAGGGCTGTAGGCGCATGATCAAAATTAAATTGGTGCCACATTTTCACTTTTTATTTTGTTAAAATAAGTTAGTAATATATGTTTTAGTCTGAAAAAAGATAATGTATCTGGATACAAACAATATGTATACTTTAGTTCCTCTGCATTAGGATGCTATTGCAATTTGCAAGTTGTGATTTTGATTTTGGAGGGAACAAGATTGAATACATTTCACTCTGGAACCCTCCTTTTTGCAATAAAGGAGATAGCAGGAGTGAAAATGATAAAGTACAAGATAGTTCTCTTCAATTATTTTAGGGTACCTAAATGTGTTTCTCTCTCTATTTGCTTCCTGCCAAAGTTCCTTGGTATGTATTTGATCCCTCCATTTTCAAACAATTTGGTTGTCTAATGTAACAGGGAGTACATTTCCGTGGTTGATATCAATGCAAGTGTTTAGTTAGTTAGTTAGTTACGACAAGCTGACGAGTTAGTTAGAGTATTGCTTAGCCTGTATATATAGCTTTTAATCTGAAAATTAGTGTTGTTTATGTGGCAGGTGATAAATCTTCAAGAGACTGGGACAAGGCATGGTCAAATTTCAAGAAGCAAGGGAGAAAATCACTCTTCTCTGGATTCTCACCAGATAAGTATGTGAGCTGGAACCCAAGGCGCTCAGAATTCCCAATTTCTGAGGAGGTTGATCCCATCAAGAGAACTGAGAGATCAAACCTCAAGTTCTGGAACAGTCCCACTTTCACTCTTGGGGGTGCAGTTATAATTGTCTTGTTTCTTTTGTTGTATACCATTCTTGCACCCATCAAGTGAAGTGATCACACTATTATTGTTTCAACATAAATTGTAAATTTTTGTTTAACAGAAATAATGAATCCTGTGAAAATGTGGAGAATTGTTTTTTTTTTCCCCATATTTAAGGTGAAAGTGATATCTAAGTTTAAATGGAGAACAGCCAGCACTAGGATTGAAAATCGATTTTCAACACTGTTCTAACTGATCTTATATGTATGTGGACACTATTGGGTCCCTTGCAGTGCCAAAATTTGAATGAAAATAAAAATTCAGACACTAAATCAATTCAATTCCTAAATATTTATGTATTTTATACTAAGTATTTGTATATGGTTATTTTAAGGTGTACTTTAGTGGTTGGTTTTTAGCATAAATCTAAGCATAATTCTTTTTATACAAAATTGAAATCTCAACCTAACAAGTCCCTTAGTTTAGTTGTGCAGGTTAGTATTTCTCCATTTTTATATTTATTCATATAGAAAAATAAGAATAATATCTAAATGAAGTGATATTATTTACTTGTTTAAAGTTATTAGGCCTCGATAAAGACTGGAAAAACTGAATAAGTTCAATCTACCAATATGCAAAAAAATTCCAATATCCAATTTAAAAAACAAAATAATTCCTATGGCTTGTTTAGTTTTCCTCTACGGTAATGTTACTGCTGGTGGTCTCCTGCAAGCTCATGTTCTGCAATGCCAAATTTGGTGGCTCTAAGGTTGCATTGGCCACAAGATTTCCATTGTTAATCTTGACAGGGCTAACCTCAGAGAGAAGGTCCAAGCATGGTGGTTGACATACCCCTTGAAGCAAGGAATGAGCCTTACGATACCCTGAAAGAAATTGCTCAGTGACATCACTCGTACCAGTTTCAGCTGAAACCTGCATCATCACGATCAAACAATTCAACAAATCAATCAATTGCACTAAGAAAAGATCAATTGAAAAGGTAGATGATTATACATACATGAGATCCAGTTATTGATCGATGAGGAAACTCATATTTCAAGTGGACAACCTGGTTCGCCATCATCTCAATAAATGGTTGTGACAAGTCAATCGTGCCACAAGCCTTCTTAATCTCAAAAGACAACAGTATGAACCAATATGAAGCATCACTTAAGGCATCCATGGAAAGGCGATGGCCTTGGATGGTGGTCAGATTGCAGGAAAGAGCAATGCGAGCGCATAGAGCTCCCAGGTTGAAGAGAACAGAGGCCTTCTCCAAATGGATGTTATGCTGAGAAGAGTGTTCCTGTGGGTTGAATGCATCGTACCAAACAAAGATAGGTGGGTTGGATGAGGTATTTATAGGAAAGAAAGGCTCAATCATACACAGGCATGTGAAATAACGGATAAGGCAGTCGCGCCGAATGGGTAGAGAATGATCATCACGCTGCATCTCCTTGCGCAATTTATCTAGCATTTCAAGAAGGCCTTCTACTCTCTTTGCTACGCTCTCAGAGTATCTGTGGACAAAGTGATTGCGCACGGGCTCATAGAGATCCAAGGGCTCACTCTTCTTCAAAGGGAAGAATGCCAGATAATGTGACAGCGACGAAGAAGACGAGAGGATTGCCGAATTTGTTGGATATGGAGGAGGCATGTCCCATGGGTTAGCTACTAGTTTTCCATCCTCGATAATCTTGAAAATGTTGTATTCAGAGAGGATGAGGTCAACATACAGTGTTAGCTTATTATTGGGTATCTTTTTCCTCGCGGCACTGCAAATCCCTCTAACTAATATCTCAGTGACACATTCTTCATCATGGTCAAGAGCACAATATTGGACGGATGAGAATTGTTGAGGTTGCTCGTTTTTGGGTAAGATGAATGATTTCCTCTGACGAGCCTCCGCATGAAAGAATGTCGCCTTCTGGTAGAGGTGAGTTACCCAAGTTTGGTCAAGAGAGCAGACATGTTTCCGTGCAGCCGAATCAGTACGTATCATTTCATATGCTCTGCGATAAAGCTTAAAATCCTACATAATCATCAATTAGTGATCATTATGGCTGACACGATAAAATAAGACATTGAGTCTGAGACACTGAGACACTAGAACATAGATACTAAAATTTAATGTTTTTATAGTGTTTGACAATAATGAACATGACACACATGAACGACGTTAAATGTATATGATATTTTTATCATTTTAGAAAAGGTAACTAAGAATAATAAATAATTTTGTGGATAAAAAGAAAAAAATTTATTAAAAAATTTATTAAAAAGATGAACACAGAGACAATGGAAATTAAGTAAAAAGAGAGTGCTTCAAGTGTATGTCTCTTTCATCAAAGAGATTTGTATCTATTAATGTGTGTCATGTCCACCATGTCGACCAGAAACAAACGTAACCTATTAGAATGAAAAATACATCTAAAAATATATCTCTAAGAGTGAAGACTGACCGATATAAACTTGAGGGCACATTGATGTTGTTGGAGAGTGTAACTGGCATGGTTATTGTTGATTTGTTGCTGTAACTCAATCTCCGAAGCCTGAGCGGAGAAGAGGAGGTGCAGAAACTCAGCGAAGAAGAGACTCAAATCAAGGGTGGCGGTGGAGCAGTCCTTGCCAAAAACCTTCCAAAGTTTCAAGAAGAAATTGGCAGCAACTTTGAAAGCTTCCATTGCAAGGTGACGGCCAAGGGCGGTGGTACGATCGCAAGAAGCAGCAATTTGGCTGTAGATAGCGCCAAGGTTGAAGAGAACAGCAGCCTTCTCCAATTGGATGTTGTTGCGCTGAGAGGAGAAGCGGTCAGTGTTGAAGGCGTCGTACCAGACAAAGATAATTGGGTCGGCATTGGCACCAGCGTTGCATGAAATAAAGGTAAAAAGTGGCTCAACCATGCAAAGGCATTTGAAGTAGTGCACGAGGCAGTCACGTTTCTTCGGAAGAGAGAGGTTCCCTATTCGCTCCACCATGTCCGTGCGACATTTGTTTAGGGATTCTAGAATGCTATCAACTTTGTCTACATCATTCTCCGAGTATTTTGTGGCTACGAACTTGCGTAATGGCAAGTACAACCCTACTGCGTCAGTCTTTTTCACTGGGATTGATAGCACCCTTTCCGGGTTCACCAACTCCGGAACATCGTTGCTCATGGCGGTTGCGGCGGATGATATAATTAGGAATCAGAAAATTAGAATTGGATTTGTAAATTCTAGACACTCTCTAACCTATTAAGGGATTTTTCGCCTTTTGCACTTTCCTATGATCTGTTGCAACTTGCAACAAACGGGCTCTACGTTATGATAACTACTCGCACTTCGCAACAACAACCCTTAGCAACATATGTAACATGTAAATTTTTTATTATATATTTTAATAATTTAAAATTTGAATACCATAAACAGATTCGAATTCAAATAATATCAAATTATATCTATCTTATCTCCTTAATCCATACAAATCGTAGTCCAAATTTTTTTTTTATAAAATTTTAAAAAATTCACAATAATACCCTCCAAGATATTTTTGTCGCAAAATAAAATTTTATTTCATCACGGATTTTTGTCACTATTTCAAGAAGCAAGGGAAAAAAATCAGTCTTCTCTAGATTCTCACCCAATAAGTATGTGAGCCGGAACCCTAGGCTCTCAGAATTCCCAATTTCTGAGCAGGTTGATCCCACCAAGAAAACTGAGAGATCAAACGTTGGGGGTGCAGTTATAATTGTTTTCTTTTGTTGTATACCATTCTTGCACCAATCACGTGAAGTGAAAGTGATCACCTTTATTTTAAAGTAGAGATATAAGGATGATCTTATCTTATCTAAAAAAAAGGCACTATTCTGCCTTGTGCTACGCTGTATATTCAATCGCATTAGAAAAGAAAAGAAGAAGAGATATGTGCCTCTGTAAAGGACGCACTATCTTCCGGCAATAGCATGCTCCAAAAAGGTGTAGTATGGCGAAAACACTAAAATCCAGTGGTTAAAAGAGGTCATCTGTTCATGTGAACCCTAATCCAAAAAGTAAGTAACACAACCTTAGTTTGTGGGCTGTGATTGGTTTAAAAAGAATTCACGCGGATCGTACTCGCAAACTGAATTTCTTCATTGGATGAGATGAAATAGTATGGTATGTTCAATGACCCCTGGCGGTTAGATTTGAAATCTAATAGATAGATGGATAGATGTGAAAAGGTGAATAGTTGCAGCACTGCTTCTGTATAAAATGATATGTGCATTTGAATGGATTTGTGTCCACTTGGCGTTAACAACCCGCCTATTTTCTTTCACAAAGTTTCAATTGTGTAGTTTTGATATGGATGGTTCTAGCTCCGTCTCTCAAGTTCTTAGCCATGTTTCAATTCTTGGCAACTTCGGCTGAGCTTTGAAAGTTGAGGTAAATAATAATCCTGCACATTCATAATAGTAAAATAGTTAAATCAATTTTCATATGAGCTGAACATAAAATAAATATTTCACTATTATGTTAAAATAAATAAAATAGTTAAATCAACTTGTGTTTGTCTCTTTCTCATTTACCTCTTCCCGTTTCTAATTCACTTTTTTTTCTCTCCTTCAGACTTCATGCTAGGTTTTATTTCTTTCAACTCTCTCTTGCCTACATTCTTATTTTTAGTATCATTTGAATTTCTTAATAAATTAATTTTTTTATTAAGTTAGGGATAAATATCTATTTAACAGAACTAATTAATCATTTAATAAGATAGTTTTTACATCAAGATTTTACCAGGCAAATATTTATCTTATATTCTTTTATTCTTGAAGCTTCAAAACACCAGAAAGTTCCATCAACAAAGCACAAACAAACAGATCGCATGCATATGGGGAATACACAACAAGCCAACTCGAATAAAAAATACAATCAAGCCTACTCAATTCAACAACAAATTCGAACTACACCATGCAAGACAATCACAAAAAGCCAAAGTCAGAAGCTAAGAATTTGAAATAAATAAGCAAGACACAGCCAAAGCTAGAATTGCAGCAACCCACTTCTTAATTCTACCATGACAGCCAAAACTACAACAAATAAATTAAATGAGCAGTTTATATCTTCATTAATAGTGAGCAAAGTTCTTATTTTGATTTGATATCTCTCTCTTGCTTTCATTATACTTTTCTAACCTTATTTAGTATTCACAATTGTTCACAATATAATTTTATTTCAAACATAGACATAAATATCAATGGCGAACTAAAATGTAACATTTGTAAGTCATTTCATGAAAGGTTTGGAAGAAGATAATAATAATATTATGTCAAAAAAATATTAATATTAATTCTCAGAGTAGACACATGAGCAGAAAATGTTTCTTCAAAATAGATATAGAAGTTTGAAGATAGCAAGAATATATGAAAACAAAACTCCAATTTTGGAAAATGCAAATTTTCAAAGATGGTTGCTGTAAGTTTTATGAATAAAGGGTATTAAGATTCATGGTTCAGATCCTAAATATGGTTAAAATTGATTTGACTAATACTTTTGCTCCATGTTTCACGTATGCAAGAAGAAGAAACAAAAAGAAAACATCATGAATATCATACCATATGAATGGAAGCCCAGGAACAAACATTCAATATATGTTTTTGAAAATCCTTTTTTTTCCACTTAAAGTTTTAATTTCCTTTATTGTTATGCTATATATAGAATATAGATATTCTTATTGTCTTCTAAAAATTCTATTTTTTTTGTGTGGTCAACATAGAATATACATTCGATTTATCTTCCACATACATGAAACAATCTTTGTGAAACTAACAAGAACATTCGTATTGTTATAATAAGACTAAATCAATTGAACTAGCTCGGCTTGGTGACTCTTTTTCTCATTTAAGTAAGTTTGTACAAATGAAGATGGAAAAAATCTCAAGTACAGCTTCAAATGTTATATTTGTTCTAAATTTCACAAAATGAACATTTTTTCCTGTTAAAATAATGCTAATCGTTTAAATTTACATAACAGGTGAATTAATAGTCATGAGTCAGTTCTTTATAAAAATATACAAGTATGAGTGAAGTCTAGCTTCCAAGAATGAATTGACATGCTTATATGAATATATTTGTTTACAAACAAAAGAATGAAATGTCTGGAAATTTTCAATGTCAAATCTTAGGGGAATAGATTTAAGGATAAACACCTAAATTGAAATGATAAAACAAGTAACTTTACCAAATTGTTGAAGTAAACTTCATCTCTTTAAAATCAGAGATAACTAAACATTGTAATAGAAACAAAATCCTAACTGAAAAATGTAAACCAAAGAATAGAGAATCATATCAAATATCAGAACAAAAATCAAAACCAATAAGGGAAGAACAAATAATCAGATCCAAAACAGCAAAGAACAGAACCAAAAAGAACAGAATCTTGGCAATTCAAAAACAGCAGCAATTTAACATTCCTATGTCCTAACCAATTTAACCTAAATGACCAAAAGCAAAAATCAATTCATATAAAGCAAAATTAACCATCTAATTTAGTAATCTTTTAACTAGAACATTCTAAATTTCTTTTTCCAAAAAAATGAAAAAGGCAACAGAACACTGAAACTGTGAAATATATAGCAAGAAACCAAGCCAAATTGGTGGCTTACCTTCAACGGGCGGTCGTGCAGAGAGATTCAAGAGCGGCGGCGAGGCAGGAACCTCCAAGCTGAGAGGCGAAAAGGCGACGGTTGCTGGTCGGAAGGCGGTGGGCAGAGGCCGCTAGGCGAGGTGCCGGCGACGAACAAGGCATGATCAGACTCGCTGGAAAAGGGAAGAAAGGGTCCCCATCGAGGGTCAAGAACAAAGAGAGGAGAAGAACCTAGCTGATAACCGGCGGTGAGGATTATGATAAGCGATAGCCCTGTCGATAGAGGATGAGAGTTGAGCGGATGGGAGGTCTGCTAGGGTTTGTGACTCTTGAGATTTGAGAGTGTCTGCAAGGTTCCAGAAGCAGCTGCGTAACGTTCTCTGTCATTAGGGTTGGGAATTGGGTTGTCATATGGGTTTCGGATAGGTTTTTCAGACTGCAAGCCCAAGTCCAAAAAGAAAAAGAAAGAAGGGTTAAGTTTTTTTTGTTCATGTATTGAATTTATACTTGGCGTGTTTCAATAATTTTATATCCATAGTTAGTTATATGTAAATATTTAAATTTTAGATTCAACTTAAATTTATCTTTTTAAAAGAAACTAGTTTATCTAGCCCGTGCTATTTATCTTTTTAAAAGAAACTAGTTTATCTAGCCCGTGCATTAGCACGGGCATAAAGAATGGAATTAGATTTAATCCATTTAAATGTAGAATAAATATTTATTGTTTGTACACAACAATATCTCAATACCAGCCTTATTACTTATAAATTATTAAATGGTGTTAGAATTGCTAATAAATAATTAAATAGTATAAATTCTTATTTCATTAAAAATAACTCCCACTTGAAGTTTAAATATTTTTTAAAGAATAATGCTAGGTAACCAAGAAAAAATCAATGAACATCAACCAACAATTTAAATTAGATGTTCTATTTTTTTAAATTTCGAATGTTTTATTTCTTTAGATTTCAAATGTTCTGTTTTAATGGTTGGTTACTTTAAGTTTCAGATGTTTTATTTCTATAAAAATTATAGATGTTCTACTGACTTTTATTATGAATGTCCTATAAACATTAGTTACGAATGTTCTATTTTTATTGACTGATTTATTGGTTAAAAAAATGTTATGCATGTACTTTTCATTTTTTAAAACAATTGTCACCTATATTCGGAACCAGCAAAAGAAAAGAAAAGAAAAAACTATTCTGTATACTCAATTATTTGATCAGGCACAGACATCATCAGCCTCATCTCTTCATCAGCCTCATCTCTTTCCTTTGATCAAACATCATCAGCCCCATCCCTTCCATCCATTGTTATATACAAGGAAAGTCCTTATACAGTAACAAGTCAAGAGCGCCGTTTGGGAGGAAAATAGAGTAGTCCAATGTTCCAAAGTTCCATGTCTTTTTTCAACTGAGTCTAAAAAAATAGTAATTCATATTTACATATAATCAAAAGGGAGTAACATGTATAGATCTAGGGACAATACTGATGAAAAATTGTTTGCTGCTACAATAGACCAGCAGAATATAGACATCAATGTTGCCTTCAAAACAAGACTTGCTGGACTGACTCTTGATTCTCAATCAACTTTTTCAGCTCCGGAAGTACCTACAATCATTATCAATCATACACTAATGCTGAAGAGAAAACCAAAAGAGAC
>JASCZI010000227.1:52777-69966 GCA_036250425.1 Stylosanthes scabra
CATCAAGAACAAACATAAGGACAAATAAATTAAAATATTTTAATTCTATATTTTGATAGAAATATATATATTTTATAAACTGAAGTCTACAAACTATATATTAAATAGAATAAATAGTCTATTGATCAGATTTAAATCGTCTAAATTAGCATCATTGGCCTTCTTCTTTAATAGTTCATCGCATCTCTTAACAACAGGTTCCTCACATTAGTTAATGACCAAAGAACATATTTGATGATCCACAAATTATACACCAAAAGATAAAAATTAATATTACAAGTTAGCAAGAAACTTTAAACATGATTTAAGTAACATGAAAGCTTTAAGCATACCAATCTACAGAAGCAACAATATAAAGAGGATAAGCAAGTTTAAGAGAAAGATCCATAGCTTGAGTAACATTCAAAATACCCAACTCCACCAGGAAATTAACAACAGTAAAATAGCATGTAGCTGTTTGAGTGAAGGCGCAATAGAACATGCTTGTATTCATCCAGAACATGGAAATACAGATCCTTTTGCATGTGAAATCAAGCGAAAAATTTATTAAGATCAAACAAAATAATTGCATAGCATATTTAGGCAAGGAATTCTTTATTAAAGGGATTTCTTGTTATATGAGAAGAAGCATGCATTATTTGACCATTCAATGGTAAGACAATTTTAAAATCATTACATAATTACCTTTCTTAGTAAAATTTCATTTCCTTGTAATTGTTATTTTCCTGTAACATTGGCTTGAACAAATGAGAGTCCAGGGTAGCCACCACTGCAATAAAGCAAAAACTTCTATTTGACTTAAAAATCAATCAGACTAAAATGGAATTCATATATCATAACCACCTTTAGCATGGACCCATTTCCAGACCTTTGAGAAAGACGCTAGTACAAAACTGTATGAAGACAAAACTCAATAAATAGATCTCTATCTTGAGGATTGTTCACTTTTTTATACTTTGCAACAACTTCATTACCAATTTGACTCAAGTGGCATTCACTAATTACCTAAATGCAAAGAACAATCAATTAGAAGAAGCAGTATATCCCAAACTCGTTCGTTGCTCCGCTTGCTCTCTGTCACCGTCATTTGAAGTAGGTGAGAATCGCTACTTCCCCCTCTCGGTCTCTTTTACTTTTTATTTGTAGTGGTAATTTATTCCTGGTTGTAATTGCAATTGCAATTAACTGCATTTTGTTTGTAGTTATTCAAATTCACATTCTCTTTATGAAATTTCCTCTTTGGCTGAGTCAATGTTTGCGTCTAACTCCATGCTTGTGAATGTAAGAGAATGTCTTAACTCCTCAAACCCCTGTTTAATGAATCTTCTGAAAATTGATACACATAGAATGTGTGAGTTGTTGATATTCTATTATTTTATTTTATCTGCTTCAGGTGTCTAAGAAACAATACCATTGCAGCGGCTGTGGAATTTGCAGGTATGAATTAGTAGAACATTCTCCTTGTGCCTGTTCTCTGAAAAAGCATCATATGCGCTTCTAGTGTTTTTGCATTTGGTTTAGGCTACTTTTCTTTGTTAGTTATTGAATGATTCTGGAATGTTTCAATACAGAACTGGAGAATGCGAAAATTTCTTCCACTGCGACAAGTGTGGTAAGTCAATTGTTTTACGGTTTCATGCTTTCCAGTCTGATGTCTTAACTCTTGACCCTTAAGCTTCTTTGCCAACTATTGTTCTAAAGCTTTTATTTATTTATTTATTTATTTTTTAAAATTTTCTTTCCCAGGTTGTTGCTACTCTGCTGAAAAATAGTCACCCTTGTGTGGAAAAGGCAATGCATCATGATTGTCCTATTTGTTTTGAGGTAAAATTTTGTCTCTGTAAATTTTGTAATCACTCTCTTTAGACATGATGCACGGAGGAACTCAATGACGTTGTTTGATCCATGTAGCCAACCTCACCTAATGGGATAAGGCTTTGTTGTTATTGTAATTTCATAATCAGTTTATTAAAATTTGGTATTTTCTTTTCGTAATTTCGTTACACTAAAATAATTGTTATATATGTGAATCTTATTGCTAGGCATATTAATATATTTTGTTCTCATTACCAACAAAATGTGATGGTTTTTCGGTATTTGTTTGAACCGAGGAATGATATCACTGTTTTGCGATGTGGACATACAATCCATAAGAGCTGCCTGAAGGAAATGAAATGAGGGAGCATTTCCAGTGAGTATTAGTGTTATTGAAAGTTGGAACTCTTGTCTATTACTATCTGCTCTCTAACTCTAAGTCTTATTGTTGCAAAACATTGATTCTGATCTTTGCTGCTTCTTTTTTTTTTTTGAAAATAAAAGCCCATCAAACTATGAATTGAAAGGATCATATAGCGTAAAGCATCCTTGGAAGCCGGGATATGTCTCTACTGAGGGAAATTAGGGAACTTTGATGTTTCTTTTATGCTCTTCTAAAGTCAAAGGGTGTGGTGCTCATTGCAATCTAATGGTGAAGATTGTGAGGCTCATTTGTATTTAAAAAGTGCTTGCACTGTGTAAACTTTTAATGATTGACTTATATGCAAAAAGTGCTTATATTTAAAAAGTGCTTTTAATGATAGAGGTAATGAGTTTTGCTTATGATGTGGGTGCTTCCATGCTAGTCCAAAAGTATGGACAAGAAGAGGTGATGAGGCGTTTGGGTTGAAGGCCCCAAAGAAGGAGAAGTATGTGAGAAAGAAAAGTAGAAAAGTAGAAACTAGCCACTTACTTGAGAAATGACTCAAATTAGGGAGTAATTTATTTTATTTTAAATCATCAATGTAGCTTTTTACATGTATTATTGCGCATCCTAGTTTTTCTACCTTCATTCTTGGTCAATCTTATTTTGTCTTAATTTGCCATAAAATACTCTGCCTTATCTGTTTCTATTTCCTGATATGTTCATATAATTTGTTATTGCTGTTGCAGGAAGTTGGGGTCAATGTTAAGAGGTTACATGGGATTGATAATAGAGAAGGCCCCTGGTACCTTTGAGACCCAGATAGCTGGGCAGGCAGAAGTGCTGAATTCTTTGAAGTGAAAGGGAGCAAGTCAAAGGTGTTGAATTAAGGAGAGAAAGGTGGTTTCAAGTTTCAAGTCGCATTTAAAGCTAAGACTATAGACACAAGTAAGCTACCATGTTCGATCTTCTTTTCTCAAGTTTGAATATATCTGACCTTTAAATTGTTTTATGGCCTTAATTCTCTTTCCTTAATTATGTTATGTGTTTTAGTTTTCTAATTCATATAATTCATGATGATGATAATGCTTATTTCCAGTTTCTGTTTTAACTGACAATAGAAGCCTTGAATTTCTTTATTTCTTCTTTTTTTCATGTTTCTTTTTTTTTTTTTAATCCAGTTTCTGTTTATATTAAGTGGCTTTGCTTTTACTTGCAGGTCAAATTGACAGTGTTTAGAAGCCTTCCTCCCTTGTTTGAAGATATGTCTAATGTTGTTTGTCACTAATAGAATTGCTAGCAATAGCATTGCTAGCAATAGCAGAAACAATCTTAAAACTTTAGGAACATGGGATTTGATGATTTTGTTTATTTGTTAGATTATTATGGATTGTACACTTGTTATTGATATTTTGATGTTAATCAAATATTTCATTTTGTAGTAATTAAATGCTAATAATATAATTTAAAAATGTATTAAGGATTTAGCGGCAATAATAATGGTAACTAAAAATGAATCACTTTTAATGGCTATATAAATTGCCAGTAAAATAGGTTTTAGTGGCAATAATAATGACAATTAAAAGTATAAAAAGTTACAATCTTAGAGTTACTTTTAGCGATTATATAAATTGTCAAGAAAATAGCCACTAAAATATATATGTTTTTTGCGGCCATTAAAATGACTTTAACTGACAAAAGTTATAATTGCCGCTGAAACCTTTTAGCAGCGAAGCATAAGATAGCTAATGTCTAATTGCCGGTAAACGTATTAACGGCTATTTTTATTGCTACTAAAATCAAAATTAATGGCCACTAAAAACTATTTTTTATAGTGAACAAATCTGAAATGAACTTAAATATATCACTAAAATGAACCGAAATATACTATACTTACATTCTATGCTTTAATTCTCTGTTATCATTTCCAATCTCCTATGTTTTCATTCTTTTTCTCATTTCTAATCTCCTATGTTTTTATTCTTTTTCTAATTGCAACACCCACCTTGTTATATCATTTTTCATCATTTTAACATTTGGAGCTTCTCATCTTCAAATAAATATTAAGAATAAAAGCAAGAAACAAAAATACCAATATGGCCGTAAGAAGAAGATATTGATGACAATGAAGACGACATGGACGACTATGAAGATAATTATGATGATGAAGATAACGAGTAGGAGACGCCACCGCCGACGACTACAACGAAAAAGGAGGAGGAGGAAGAACGACGACAAATAGAGAAGTGCAAAGGAGAGGAAGAGGACATAGGAGGAAAAGCGCGTGAAGTAGTTTACTTGCTTAGGACTTAATGAAATTACTTGTTTACCTAGAATTATTGTATATGATTATATGTTTCGGTTTGAAAAAAGATAATGTATCTGGATGCAAACAATATTATATACTTTAGTTCTTCTGCATTAGGGTGCTATTGCAAGTTGTGATTTTGATTTTGGAGGGAACAGGATTGAATGCATTTTCCTCTGGAACCGTCCTTTTGACAATAAAGGAAATAGTATAAGTGAAAATGATAACAAGATAGTTCTCTAATGGGGAGATATAACAAAAAAACATTATTTTAAGACACCAAAATGTGTTTCTCTCTCTGTATTTGCTTCCTCACAAAGTTCCTTGGTATGTATTGATCTAAAATTTCTATTCCTATACTCCCTCCATTTTTAAACAGCTTGGTTGTCTAATGTACCAGGGAGTACATTACGATAATACCATGGTTGTTATCAATGCAAGTGTTTAGTTAGTTAGTTAGTTATGACAAGCTGACAAGTTAGTTAGAGTGTTGCTTAGCCTGTATATATAGCTTTTAATCTGAAAACGAGTGTTGTTTATGTGGTAGGTGATAAATCTTCAAGAGACTGGGACAAGGCATGGTCAAATTTCAAGAAGCACGGGAGAAAACCACTCTTCTCTGGATTCTCACCAGATAAGTATGTGAGCTGGAACCCAAGGCGCTCAGAATTCCCAATTTCTGAGGAGGTTGATCCCATCAAGAGAACTGAGAGATCAAACCTCAAGTTCTGGAACAGTCCCACTTTCACTCTTGGGGGTGCAGTTATAATTGTCTTGTTTCTTTTGTTGTATACCATTCTTGCACCCATCAAGTGAAGTGATCACCTTAACCAATGAACTATTATTGTTTCCACATAAATTGTAAATTTTTGTTTAACAGAAATAATTAATCCTGTGAAATAATTGATCCATTTCCATTGCAATGATTTATTCATAAAAAGATAAGAATGATTCTAAATGAAGTGATATTATTTACTAATTTAACATTATTAGGCCTTGACAAAGACCGGAAAAACTGAATAAGTTCAATCTACCTGCAACAGAATTCCAACATCCAAGTAAAAAAAGAAAATAACTTAACTCCTAAAGCTTGTTTAGTTTTCCTCTGCAGTAATGTTACTGTGGTGGTCTCCTGCAAGCTCATGTTCTCCAATGCCAAATTTGGTGGCTCTAAGGTTGCATTGGCCACAAGATCTCCATTCTTAATCTTGACAGGGCTAACCTCAGAGAGAAGGTCCAAGCATGGTGGTTGGCATACCCCTTGAAGCAAGTAGTGAGCCTTACAATACCCTGAAAGAAATTGCTCAGTGACATCACTCGGACCAGTTTCAGCTGAAACCTACATCATCTCAATCAAACAATTCAAAAAATCAAGATTTACATCAATCAGTTGCACTAATTAAAGATCAATTGAAAAGGTAAATGATTATACATACATGATATCCAGTTGGCGATCGATCGGATTGGGGATGAGGAAACTTATATTTCAAGTGGACAACAAGGTTCCCCATCATTTCGATGAATGGTTGTGACAAGTCAATCGTGCCAGATGCCTTCCTAACCTCAGATATCATCCGCAAAGTGAACCAACTTGAAGCATCATTTAGGGCATCCATGGCAACTCGTTGGCCTTGGATGGTGGTGAGATCACAGGAGAGAGCAATGCGGGTGCAGAGGACTCCTAGGTTGAAGATAACAGAGGCCTTCTCCAAATGGATGTTATGCTGGGAAGAGTGTTCTTGTGGGTTGAATGCATTGTACCAAACAAAGATAGGTGGGTTAGGTGAGGTATTTATAGGAAAGAAAGGCTCAATCATGCAAAGGCATGTGAAATAACGGATGAGGCAGTCGCGGTGAACGGGTAAAGAAAGGTCATCACGCAGCATCTCATTGCGCAATTTGTCTAGCATTTCAAGAAGGCCTTCTACTCTCTTTACCAAGCTCTCAGAGTATCTGTGGACAAAGTGATTGCGCAGGGGCTCATAGAGATCCAAGGGTTCACTCTTTTTCAAAGGGAAGAATGCCAGATAATGTGACAATGAGGAAGACGACGATGAAAACGAGAGGATCGCCGAACTTGTTGGATACGGAGGATGCATGTCCCATGGGTTAGCCACCAGTTTTCCATCATTTATAATCTTGAAAATGTTGTACTCGGAGAGTATGAGATCAACATACAGTGGTAGCTTAGTGGGCAGCCTATGCCACTTGGCACGACAAATCCCTCTAACTAATATCTCAGTGACACATTCTTCACATGATCAAAAGCACAATATTTTACTGATGAGAGTAGTTGAGGTTCCTCGGATTTAGATAGGATGGATGATTTCATCCGACGAGCCTCCGCCCGAAAGAATGTGACCTTCTGGTAAAGGTGAGTTACCCAGGTTTGGTCAAAACAGCAGACATGTTTCCGTGCAGCCGAATCAGTACGTATCAGTTCATGCGCTCTATGATAAAGCTTATAAACCTACATCATCATCATCATCAATTAGTGATCATTATTAGATCGAAAAAATAAATTTAAAATCTATCTCTAAGAGGGAAGACTTACCGATCTAAACGAGAGGGCACATCGATTTTGTTGACGAGCGTAACTGGCATGGTTATTGTTGATTTGTTGCTGTAATTCAAGCTCCGAAGCCTGAGCAGAGAAGAGGAGGTGCAGAAACTCCGCGAAGAGGAGACTCAAATCCAGGGTGGCCGAGGACAAGTCCTTGACAAAATCCTTCAAGAGTTTCAAGAAGAAATTGGCGGCAACTTTGAAGGCTTCCATCGCAAGGTGACGACCAAGGGCGGTGGTACGGTCGCAAGAGGCAGCAATCTGGCTATAGACTGCGCCAAGGTTGAAGAGCACGGCGGCTTTCTCCAATTGAATATTGTTGCGCTGAGAGGAGACACCGTCGGGGTTGAAGGCGTCGTACCAGACAAAGATAATGGGGTCTGTGTCGTCGGAGATAAAAGTGAAGAGTGGCTCAACCATGCAAAGGCATTTGAAGTAGTATATGAGACAGTCTCGTTGCATCGGAAGGGAGAGGTTCCATATCCGCTCCACGACGTCCGTGCGGCATTTGTTTAGGGTTTCCAGAATGCTTTCAACTTTGTCTACATCATTCTCCGAGTATTTTGTGGCTACGAACTTGCGTAATGGCAGGTACAGCTCCACCGCATCAGTCTTCTTCTCTGGGACTGACAGCACCCTTTCCGGGTTCACCAACTCCGCCGGAACTTCGTTGCTCATGGCCGCGTCGAATGATATGATTAGGAATCAGAAAATTGGAATTGGATTTGTAAATTCTGGACACTCTAACTTATTTAAGGATTTTTCGCCTTTTGCACTTTCCTATGATCTGTTGCAACTCGCAACTCGCAACTCGCAACAACCTGAGCAACAGACCATGTAAATTTTTAGGGTTTTTATTTTATATTTTATTTGAATAATTTAAAATTTGAATACCATAAAACAGAGTTTATCTATTTTATCTCTTTAATCCATTGAAACTGTAGTTCAAAATTTTTTTAAAATAAATTTTTCAAAAATCCACAATAATACCCTCCAAGATATTTTTGTTACATAATAAATTTTTTTATTTTATCACGTATTTAAATAATTAAATGATGGGTAATCCCAATAAAATTCATCACATATTATAGATAGTGTGCTGCTTAGCGCATATATATATAGTTTTGCAAACAAGACATGTGTTCAATATTTTTCGGTAATCCAATGATGTTACTGTTGATTTTAATTTGTATATGTTTTAAAATTATTTTATATAATTAAAATCAACGATTAAGATAATTGGATTACCATATACCATGAGCATCTGAGTTGCTTCCTATAGTTTTTAACCCGTCACTAAGGTAGAGGTAAGGGTGAGCTTGGGTGTGATTTGGTTCGATTTTAAATGAAAAATCATTCGAGTTCATATGTCATAATTACTTCAGTTCAGCTTTAGTATTATTATTCAGACTTGTAAACAAAAAAGATGATGTGCTTGTACTTCTAGCTTTTAAAAGAAATAAGTGCTTTTGAAAGCACCTAAGGAGGAACTTTTCAAAGATGACTTGTGATTATGAAAATTAAAAAGTCTAATATAACCCTATTTAATAATAAATATTCACAATTATTATTACATTTATATCTATTATGGTCATTTTAAATTTTTAAAGTCATTTTATCAAACATAATTATTGTTACTTGTGCTTATTAAAAGATCAATTTTATATGATTTTATCAAACATATGTGCTACGATTTTTAAAAAGTTATGTTTTAAAAAACAATTTTCATAAACTTCTTTTGAAAAGTAAAAGATTTATCAAACTCACCCTTGGATTCCACAGTGTTGGTAGCGTACAAAACTTCTATTGAGACCCGTGCTTTGCAGAACCCATATTTGAATGTGAACTAGAGAGGACCCGCGCGTTGCGTGGGGCGAGATATAATTACCATGTAATTATTTTAAAGAATAAAATTAATTTGAACTCAATCCGTTGATGTCAAAATTAAACAGAAATTCAGTTCAAATTGTTGATCCAACTACGAAAATTTAAAATAAATGAAAACATGCAATTGATGCTAGATTAAGAAGATTTAATTAATCAAAATAAAAGTGAAGCAACTTAAGAAGTAGTGTCGTAAGAACACACAAACACAAAGAATTTAACCGAAGGTTATAGAATATAATTCTTAACAACAAACCATTAAATATAGTATTACATTTGGAATTAGTTTATGGTTCCTCAAAATATAGTCATTTGACATAAAATAAAACAAAATAGTAAGTAATTTCAGAGGCATTTTTAAAAAATAATGATTATCTCAATTATCCATATCAATCATCTGCATTTTTAGCCTATTGGCACTCTTCTTATGTTTGTTTAGAATTGCTATTCCACATTAATGCTTGATTTATTCCCTCCTAAGAAATAATGATTCCAATGAACTTTATCTCCACATTGCACCATGCAAACCATAGAAATTTAATTAAGATTTTAAAACAAGCAAATGATATAATAACATTTTAAACCAACTAAATAATCACACCATGTAATTCTAATTACATTACACTACTCTATATGTCACAACAGAAAATTTTGTGCCATTTCATGTCTAGCTATATGCTTAATAAACAGGCACAATGCAAAACCCCAATGTGACTATAAAATACATAGTCGGGTGTGCTAGGGTATTCAGCTCACAATTCATCTATTTACTGCAAAACCTGATCTAAATTATGTTGTATAGCATATTTACATGAACAAATATAGCATGGAGTTAGAAATGTAATTATCAATGGAGGCTATTTTGCAAGTGGCACAAATCAAATTTTGTCCACCCAACATCCCATACTTTCACAAACTTTAGCAGAGAAATCTAACAAAACATAATATCCATGAATAATGAGTTATGTAGTTCTATGCTATGGAATCCATCAATTAAAATTTATTCAACTTATTTTATTCTTAGCACTTATCAAATACTTCAAGTACTTAATCAATTCATCATACAAATTGAACCATTTAAAATTTATACTTCAAGTACTTACTTTGTGTTCATATACTTACTTTGCTTTCATATCCATCGGGTTTCTTATTGTGTTTGATGTCACTTTTGAACTCAAAAGATTCCAGCTCTTCTTTGCCATGTTTCCTGTACCACATGAAAAAAATGTTTAAACCCACGGCAAGCTGGCAATTAACACAATTCTCTGATGACAATAAAAACAATCCAGTATAAAGCCAATATCAAATACTCAATTACTATGTAGCAGGATTTGAAAAATTAGGCATTAGAGGCTTAGCGCAAGCATCCCACAATCATTATATGCACACAGAACAAAATAACAAAAAATTGAATTTTTATTACCATGTCCTTTTCAAACATGTCACTGAACAGCCCAAATCAGCTAATCTAGGAGGACTGATTAATCTTGAAGGCTATGAAGCTAGTTCACTACCTTTCGCTATGTTGTCGTTTAGTAAAATGGAAAATAGTAAATATGAATATTTTTTTTTAATATCAATTAGATAAAGCAATGTTGAATCACACATAAATTATATTTAGTAATTCAAGACCAAGAGCATAATATAAGCACCATCAGCTGTCTTATTGAACTAATTTTTAAATGGTATATTACAATGATATAACAAAAGGGAGACATCTATTCCGCAAACCTAAAAGTTGGAAGACTTCAGACGTCTTGGCAGACAACTTTGGGGCTTCATGCTGCAAAAGTATATGCGATACTGTAATGCTATTCATGATTTAAGTGTAAAACAGAAATTGCAGCAATGGTGCATGACCTCAAAATATTGAAATTTCTCCAAACTTCCATTGGTGAAGCATTGTAGCTCCTTTTAAGATTGACTTAATCTCTGATGCTAAATGCCATGAAAGAGTTTTTGACGCAAGGGAAACAAAAGGCCAAAAATATACATTTGTTATAGTTATATAATATTCACTTATGTCCAAAAGAATAAGATCGGTGTCAAAAACTCTAGAAGAAGAAAAATTTTTCACAATGCATACCTGAAGATTGAAAAGAATGACTTCTGGTTTGAAATAGATTCAGTCTTCCATCAACCTTTATGTGTGGACTAAAATGCACTTTTTTATTCACAGAATCTAGCTTGCATTAATAAATAAACATAGACAGCCATAAATAAAATAAAAAATAAAAATTATAGATTTCCAGTGCCAAAAGTAATTTCAGAAGAATAGAAAAGAAAAAAAATCATACTTGCTAAAAGAAGTCATGAATAAGAATGCAAAAGAAGAAGAGAAAAAATACGAAGAAGAGGGGAAGAAAGAGACTCGACCTACCTGAAGTTGAAGGAGGGAAGTGTTTCTTTTTTTTTTTTTTTGGGTCATGGGTCAGGTCCATAAAACCAGAGCCGCTCTCCTCCATGCCAAACTCGTGCTTATGGTGTGATATTGAAGAATCCACCTAACCATGAATCCACTTGACATTCACTCTATAGAACATATATTTTTTTAAAAAAATATGCAATCAGAAAATGACAATTACAATAATTTCAAACTCACAAATTCTCATACAAAGTGTTTAAAAATAAATAAATAATTCACGCTTAGAGTTACCAGAGTTACCTTGTCCAAGAGTCTTCACTTGCTTCATGTTTAGCCTCTTCTTCTCTTCTGCGTGTGATCCATTATCCAAAAGCTCTTGTTCTCTACCATTTGCTTCAACTTCTGTGTGTTCAAAGAAGAATCATAGAATATATATTAATTATGTAATTCCAAAAGCAAAAATTAAAAACAGTAAAAATTATGAATTAATAGGAATATTGAAATAGGCATTGGAAATAATGGGAGTCAAATGATAATGAGAACACAATAACTAATATTTAGTCTCTATTTTGTCTTTTGACATGCACTTCTTGTGCCACTGTTTATGAAATTAAAAAACAGTAAAAATTATGAACCTAGAAAAATAACAAAAGAATGCTAAGAACGTGTTCAAAGGTAATTATGGAATAAACCATAGGTAATTATTCTTTCTCTTTTTGGAAATCCGAAGAAATAGAAGATGCTTTAAGGATTTTCTAGGTCAATGCAACATGAATAGTTTCACAAATGAGTATTCTTTTCTCTTTGTCCTTTGCTTGATTAGCAATAAATAAAAAAGCAAAAGCACAAACCATATGCTTTTGATGATCATAAACATGCAAATACACAACCAGCAGTATAGATATCTATCTTATTGGACTCTAAAAAAATTTGTGTACATCAACTATTTTAATTATTTACCATGATGAATGGCAAGGCAATGTATATCAGACCAACTACATTGCTAATGCCTGTTGGATACAACAATAAGAAGGTGCTATATCTGCAAGTAAAGAATTGAAGCCAATATTTTACTGAAGTAAGATTTATTCATTACTCTACTACACACAGCTAGGAAACCTTCAATCATACCTTAGTCACAAAAGTCATTATGGGGCAAAACCAAAAGCCTCCTTGAAGCCAAAGAAAGAATAGCAAATTCTCTGAAGTTGCAACAACAAAGAGAATAATCAATATTGGTATTGGCTAATAAATCTTTTAACTTTTAAACAAAGAAAAAGGGGCATATTTACAAAAAGCAATAGATGGGGCACCAAACATAAAGATCTAGTGGTTTGAGTTCCAAATAATAGGTGCTTTAAGTTATAACCATTAAATTTATAAGTTAACATTTCAAACAAAAATTATGAATCTAAATAATCACACCATGTAATTCTAATTACATTACACTACTCTATATGTCACAACAGAAAATTTTGTGCCATTTCATGTCTAGCTCTATGCGTAATAAACAGGCAAAACACAAAATTATAAAGCCCCAATCTAGCTATAAAATACATAGTCAAGTGTCCAAGGGTAATCAACTCACTATCCATCTATTTACTGCAAAACCTGATATACAAATTCTGATGTATAGCATATTCCCATTGTCAAATATATATTTTTTTAATAGTTAGGAGTCAAAGCATTACAACAAAAGTTTAGCTGCTCTCAGAGGAATCCTTCTCAAAACAATCAACAAAGAACTCAAATAAGCAAATAAAATAAAATAGAGGAGCCTAATTATGATAAGGCATTGCCCACCAAGCCCCCTTCCATGCTATGTTGTTACACCCCCTTCTGATTTCCTCCTTTTTACCCAGCCTCGTTGTCAAATCACCACAAGCCAATGCCGCCACGGTGTGTTTTAACATACCAATGCTACCACACCCTCATGTATTGAGTCACATCCCTGCATCATCACTTGATAGTAAACCAGAATAGAGAACCAAGTTGTCATCCCCATTTGCCTTTATTTCAGCCTCTTACTCCATTCCTTATTCTTATATCCAAAGACACACGTTGTCCTTGCCTATCTTATCCTTCATCCACCAATCCAAAATGGCACTCTCCACTTCACATTATCAAATATAGCATGGAGTTTGGACTGTAATTATCAATGTAGCCTGTTTTGTAAGGGTCACAAATCAAATTTTGTCACCTTATACTCCATACTTCCACGGAATCTTACTGAACATAATATCCATGAATAATGAGTTATCTAGTCTTGCTCAATTCTTAAATTATACCAATTCAAAAGCATTGTAAAATAGTCTTGCTTAATTCTTCTTAATTTTAGTGATGTTGAGCTTCTCTGGGATTTGGGGCAAAGGGTATTCTCCTGTAGACAAAAAGCAACACGAAAAGAAGAAAGGTTTAATTTTTCAATTATATTTCAGAGCTAAATATAACCACCAAATTTGGGGAAAAATCAATTATCATCATCAACTTATTGAAAGTTAAATATAACCACTAAAAGAAGTCATGAATAAGGATGCAGAAGAAGAAGACGAAGAAGAGGGAAAATAGAGAAACCTGACCTAGCTGAAGCTAAAGGCAAGAGGTGTTTCTTTCTTTTTAGGTCGCGGGTCAGGTCCATAAAACCAGCGCCTCTCTTCTCCATGCATGTCCTTTGTCGCCGGTCTTGTCTCCTTCACATCGTGTTTCTTCGACCATCTTAGCTGGAAACGCCTACCATCCCTTGACCCTTGAAGCTCGTCCTCTGTGCTGGACACTTTTGCTGTAGCGATGCTACTTCTGCTACGTCGCTGGAGCTGCGACGGTGGACTTTCCTTCTCCTTCCTCCTCTCTTCTTTTCGTCAGCCTCACCATCTTGCTGTACATGTGAGTGAGATGAGGGAGGGAAATGCAGCCAGAGATAGACCTAGATAAAAAATAGGAAGATCTTAGATCTAGCAGCATTAATTTTCATGCTAACTTTATGCTTACAATTTGAAATTTAATTACAATAAGAAAAGGAAAGTCTTAGGATTTGATTGACAACAATACACAATAATAAGTTCTGGTCAGGCAGTTACTCCTAAATATTTTTTGCATAATAGCATGAATGATACCAAGATACGATATTTGAAGAATCAATGGTCTACTACAATAGAATTATCAGACATAAATGAGAACACAGTAAAAACCTACATGAAATGGAGTATGGTTAAGTAAATCATGCAAAGGTCTGCAACTTGATAAAGGATGCTCTGGCGGTAGCTCACACACAATTTGATTCAGCAACTGTAGTGAATGTTGACATTATTTCATGCCACAAAGCAATATGTGAAATATGTTGTGCGTGTCTCTAAGCAAGACGAATATAAAACTTAATGGTAAATGGCAAAGCAAGAAAGACATGCTATCAAGGGGAAAAGACTGCCAACCTGCATGAAGTCTAACTCCCGAGCCATCATAAATTACCTGTTAAATATAAGAAATAACTATCCCATTCAATTGAAGTAAAAACATTGAAATGCTGAAGATACTTCAGAAAAAGGGGAAAATCACAATAGCAAACAAAATAGCAGATCATGAAAAAAGGCCCCAATATACAGGTATATTTGTCAGAACAATCATGTGAAAAAACCATCTCACATTTCCTGGATATGAAAGAAGAGCAATCTTATATAAATTTAGCTGAAAAAGAAGCGCATGAAACACATTCAATGGGTACCATCTTTGTATTAATGACAAAAGTTAGCTCTTAAACAAACCAAAATATGTATTAACGATAGCATCTATATAAAAAGAGGAACTTTAAGCATGAAAATTTAATTAATTAATTAATATGGAAACCATCTTTGTTTGGCAAAATAAAATGAACATGAAAAAAGAACGCACCAAGATTATATTGAGAGGACCAGAAAATTGCTTTGCCATAATTTGCATAGTCACAACCACATAGAAAGCAACAATCGGCTTGCTTGTGTTAAATTAAAAAGGATAAGTAATAATGCATACTACAGATTTGTATGGCGGAAGCTAGGAGAGAGATTTCCAACTTACATGGTTGAGATAAAAGACCCTCTCAAAGACAACACCACTTGCCAATGTACATTATTAATGGGATTTACAATTGAAAGTTTAAAATTACTAAAATAAAATCCGTAACTCATCCAAAGGAAGGTAATGGGATTTACAGTACTTATAATGCATGTTCAGTTCCTCAATTAAATTCTTTCTATATCATATATGTTTGGCTTTCTGTCACGTCAAAACATTTAAAAAAATTAAATAATATACAAGTACATACATATACACACATAAACATGAAACTAATTTTGACATCTCACACGCCTCAACCACAAAACCCACAGCTCACACACTCTCACTCACGCACTCCCAAACCCTGATTCAATGGAGATTCAAACAAATTCCATATTCATGTTCAAGACAGACCTTCATTCTTCATCTTGCATTTCTTCTTCTTCCAATTGTTCCAAGATTTCGTGCATCGTGATCGTTGTTCTTTCATTTCTTCCAATTCTTCTCATTGGGTGAGTTCATCATCTTCGTTCTTCTTCTTCTTCTTCGTGCGCTATTAATCATCATCTCCAAGCCTTCGTTCAAGTGATACAATTCTGCTGTTCTTCTAATTCTGGTAATAATTCTTCTTCTTCTTCTTCTTCTTCTTAGTTTCATTTGATTGTAGTTTTTGTTGCTTGAGTAATTTTAATTCAGCTCTTTTTATTTCGTGATTCTGCTCAAATTAAGTCAGTTTTGGTGTGGTAATATTCATTTTGATTCTGATTTTTACTTTATTGAGTTACCAGAATTCTGCTCATGCTAATTCAAAATTCTGCTCTTTTTTATCAGGATCTGTATTCAATACATGAGGAACCGCAATTGGAAGAACAAATGGAGGTCTGTGAGTTTTCAAATACTTGTGATGATTGATTTAGGATTCTGATTTCTCTTTCTTAAATGTTAAATGTATGAGTGAGATAGTAATTTTAATTCACCTCTTTTTATTTCGTGATTCTGCTCATATTAAATCAGTTTTGGTGTGGTATTATTTATCTTGATTCTGATTTTTACTTTATTGAGTTACCAGAATTCTGCTCATGCTAATTCAAAATTCTACTCCTTTCTTATCAGGATATGAATTCAATGCATGATGAACCGCAATTGGAAGAACAAAATGAGGTTTGTGATTTTTCAAGTATCTGTGATGATTGATTCTAGTGTTCTGTTTGAACTTTTTAATTTTTTGGATGTGTTCATATTCATTTTGATTTTAGTTTGCCTTTCTTGAGGATAATTATGGATTCTGCTCATTCCTATTTAAAATTCTGCTTAATTTAATCATCAGTATATGCATTATTCCCAAATTTTGATTTTTGTTTTCTGCAGTTTCTGTGTAATGTTGATGAGAAATATGTTCCTAAGGTTGGGATGACATTTAAGACATGTATGGAAGCTAATGAATTCTACAAGGAGTATGCTAAACGAGCTGGATTTGATAGAGAGGGGAAAAGGACATCCGACATTCCCGAGGCGGAGAAGACGAACCTGATGTCTCCGGCAAATTGACAATCATGCTGATCGTTGTTGGTGAAAAATAGATGTTCATTGACATCAACACTTTTCTGCTAATTTCTTTTATAAATTCTGCTCATTTTTTAATTTTTTCATTTTTATATCATTCAATGTTTGTCTATATGAACATAACTTTGGCAATCATAATTCAAGGGTCACAATGTTGCTCAGTTTTATTTTTTGTAAGTCTGCTAAAGTTTATAAATTTTGATGAAAATTTTGATTGAGAATCATGCTGATCATTGTTGCTGAAAAATAGATGTTCATTGACATCAACACTGTTCTGGATATTATAAGACAAAACCAC
>JASCZI010000228.1:15463-29862 GCA_036250425.1 Stylosanthes scabra
AAAGATCAACTCCTTGCAGGAGGGACAGCAAGGTCTAAACACCTTATCCCTGTCTGCTTCGATAATTGAAGCAGGAGACTTGAAAGGTGTTTTTACTTCCTCAAAGGATGTATAAACCCTATGGTTATATTCCTGAAAAAAAATAAATAAATAATTATGCAAGCAAAACAAATTTTAAAATATTTAACCTAAGAATTACGGTTACCTTCAAATGATCTGAGATATCAGATAAGAACTTCTCATATCTTTCCTTAGAATCTTGTAAGGCAGAAAATGTCTTTTCGAGATCAAGGTTTAACTCTACCAACTAGAAATGTAGAACAATTGAAAACAAAATTAAAACCAGTAAAGGGGTTTACTCAAAATCATGGCCTTGACTATCTAGATACCTATCTATTGTGAAAATGATTACTCTTAAGACTTTATTTTGAAATGGCATGAAGCAGGAAATTATATTGCCAAAAACAGTTCATGCAAGTTGGTTACTCACAATCTAAAATATGATATGATTACTCAGTTTAGTGCAGAATCTCAGGAAATTTAAATAATAGAAAGTACAATCAAGGCACAAACAAAATAACTTATATTGATTTGCAGAATCTCAGAGAATGTACCTTATGTAAAATATGAGCATGCTCATTCCCTGGGCAAAACCCACCAGTGGTTGGCACAGTCTCCAGAAATTTTAATTCTGCTATTTCTTTGACAGTGCATGGCGTACGACAACAAGGACATTCGTTTTTATTCCTCACGTAAGATTCCACGCTGTAATAAAATTTACATCAATATAGATATAGATAAAAGAAAAAAGAGAAGAAAAGAAGGAAAAAGATTAAACCAATCTGTTACCGCCACCTGAGTACTTGGGCAGACCAGATAACGGCAAATTGGACAAACAATCAACTTTTCGTCCAAATCCATTGGTATCTAAAATGTATCTACAGATGCCAAATATACATATGCAAATATAAAAATATCAACTCTTTATTTAAAGATTCCCCCATAACAGAATCCAGCACACACATGAACACACAAGAACACACTTCTTCTTCTTCTCTTCTTCTTCTTCTTCTTCTTGTATTACAATTTCTTTTAAACCCAAAATAGAAATATCAGTAACATCACAGAGTCAATCATGCATCCGAATCCTAACAAGAACTAAGCCACAATTTTAACACAAGCAAAAAAAAGAGTATATTAATCAAATATTAAATTAGATGAAAAATGAAAGAGGAGAACCCTTACCTGTTCACGCGTCAAGAAGATGAAGTCGAAGTCCACCAGCTCGGAGAGGGAGAACGGGATGAAAGGCGAGGCAGGTCAAAACAGGGGAGGACCCTTGCCTATTTCGTCGCCGGTGATCTATCGCCGTCAACAATGGTAGCGCGAAACAGGGGAGCCAGCAACGGGAGGAATGCACACCGAAAGCCGTAGACGCTCTTCGATGATTGACCACGGGGCGCTGGCGTCGCAGTCGCGGCGGTTCCGTCTCCGGTCCGGTCTCCTCCTTTTCTTCGCACTCAACGCTACCCCCTCTCTCTCTAACGAAGTCTCACTTCCTCTCCACGCTGAATTGCTTCTAAAGACGAGTAATAATTGGAAAATCAAAATAGAAGAAGGGAAAGGGATTTGATTGTAATTTAGGATTTTCACTCATTTAGTTTGCCAGCAACTTCCGTTAATGACCGTGTGTAATGGCTAGGTGTATATTATATTTGAAAACATTAAAAATTTTAAAAGTAAAATTGAATCAAATTAAACGTTAGAGGTATTTTTTAAATTTTTCGTAAACGTTAGGGACATAAATTTTATTTGCATAAGACTTAAATATTTATACTATTAATATGTGATTAATTATTAAATTTTTATTTTTGAAATTTATTTGGAGAAGACTCGATTTTCACCCGATTTTTATCCGACCCAAAATCGAAGAGATTTCATTGATTTTTGGGCCAGGTTAGGGTCTCAAAATAGACCCGTAATATATTTTGGGTCGGATCTGGGTCAAGAGACCCGATTTCTTGAACACCCCTACACTGCTACACAGAACATTAGAACTTAGTCTAAACTAACCTACAAAATGAAATAAAAAAAATTCTTTCTAGATATGCCAAAATGCAACAATAAAAATCATATCAACATTCAAATTCAATTAATAACTAAAAATTAAAGTTGTGCTAGAATCGAGAAAAGATAAATCAGTATCAAAAAAAAAAATCATAGCGATGAATATGACTAAACTTCAAAAAAAATTATCATAAAAAGTAGGAAACATTCCACAATGTTGTCTTTGTTTATCTTTTTAGGTTCTTTAAGTTTTTTTAAAAAAAAACTAGACAATACCCTGTAAAAGAGCATTTTTGTTTATTTTTATTAATCTTTAAAAGAAATAAATTTTTCTTCTTTTCAAATATAAATTTTTACTTTTTTTTGTGACTATAAATTTTTACTCTTTAAAAGAAACAATTTTTTATAATTAATTAAATAATATTTTGTTTTTTAAAACTTAAATTAAATTTCTAGTTCCAAAAAAAAATTCAATCTCTTTCTTATTAATTACATAACATATTTTCTCTTTTTTATTTATTAATGATGGACTATTAAAACTCCATATAACTTTTATTCTTATAAAGACTACTAAAACTCCAAAGTTAGAGGGACGAATGTAATGGGCACCTAAAAACAATGGGCACCTAAAAACAAATAGGTGGTGGGAGAAATGTTTGTGCCAGTCAGAGGAGAGGTACTCAAGGCTATTAACCCACAAAACCAAGAGAGATGGAGGATACCTGGATCAACAACTTTATCTTTTATCATGCCATTTTGCCAGATAAAAATGGAGGCAGATAATGGCTACTTACTCCTACCTAAGCTCTACCCTCTAAGACTCTAGCTAGCTAGGACCCTTTAGATATGCTGCAACCAAAACTTAGGATTGATTATACTCCTCCAAATTAAAATTTCACAATTTCTAAAGTTTAGATAGCATTATATTACATCTAACTATAATATGTGAAAGATGCCAACGCCAAATAAATGACATATCTTGTGAGCTGTGTTGATACAATAATTATTACACAATGAAATTGATAATGAGCTATATAACTTACAAGCTCCAGCCTTTAAAAATCACTTGAAAGCAAAAAGAAATAGGTATGTTTCCACTTTCCAGAGGTATCAGTGTAGACGGTAAATGAAGCGTCGTGCTCTAATAATCTAATATCCAATATAAGAATTAAATCCATAGCAAAAATATATCTTTAACATCCAAATATAGTTGCAGCAAGAAAATTATTATTTCCAACCAGCATGGTGTATTATAGATATGAACTCTTGTCACTCTAACCAAACTTCTGGTCTTTTACAACTGAAAAGGAATATTTTAAAAGGTTTAAGAAATTTGCCTATGTACAGACTCTCAAAGGAACCAGGCAAGAAAAGTTGAAATTTTGACAGCCATTAACATGCAATGTCTTCAAATTATTACAGTGAAACTCCACTGCTTTCCGTCCAGGTACCGTCACTCCATGGCACAAGGCTAAGTTCCATTCTTCAAGTATTTGAGTATCCTGTGAAGCCAACACCAGTAACAAAGAAGGAGAAGCTTACTTCAAATGCAAATCCAAGCGGGAGGGGAGAGTGAGAGTAGCAATGTTGGCTGTGGGGGATGATAATTGGAGATTCAGCTTTGAGTTAATTAAGCGAGGGAATGAAGGGTATGCTAGCAAGAACAAAAGACTTAAGAGAAAAAGAGTTGCTGAATGACTTTTATCAATTGTATTATGTCTATGTGAGTGACTTGTTTACAAAGAGAGACTTAGGCATCTATTTTTACACCTTATTAGAGTTAGTGGTTTCTTGATTAGTTACATTGGAAACACTAGAATCTGTTTTTGCTGTCATATCAGATTCTTGAAGCTTCTCTTGAGACTCTTAAAGCTTCTGTTCACGAGAGAGAATTTAATATTAGAGTTGCCATTAAGTTTGTTATAACCCTATTAACCGATCTTGTTGGATTGAGTATAATCCATCTGTAAGTTAAGGGGAAAGATCAATAGTACTAATTTATTCATTCATTTTTCTAATAAATGATATCTGGAAATTTCGGGGGGTGGGAATGAATTAGAATCATGTGTGATAGGAGAATGCATTCCCTCTTGTTTCTTATGCAAAAATTACGGAGAGAAAATATGACTTAAATAAATCATAAGCTCCAGCCTCTAAAAATCACTTGAAAGCAAAAAGAAATAAGATGTTTCCAGAGGTGTCAGTGTAAATGGTAAATGAAACATCGTAATCTAATAATCCAATAATACGATATAAGATTTAAATCCGTAGCAAATATATATATTTAACATCCAACTAATATATGGCAATATGGGCCAGCAAGCAGCCACAAATTCTTAAAACATAACGATAGTTGTAGCAAGACTAGCTATTGCTTGAACTCCAGCATGGTGGATTTATAGATATGAACTCTTCTCACTCTAAGCAAACTTTAAGCAAACGTCTGGTCTTTTACAACTGAAACGGGATATTTCAAAAGGTTTAAGAGAATTGGTTATGTACACAGTAGAGAGAGACTCGCATCCATCTCTAAAAAAAGCCAGGCAAGAAAAGTTGAAACGTCGACAGCCATTAACATGCAATGTCTTCAAATTATTACAGTAAAACCCCACTGCTTTCCATCCAGGTATCGACACTCCATGGCACAAGGCTAAGTTCCATTCCTCGACTAGTTTGCATCCCTTGGCAATCGCTATCACAGTAGGATCAGTAACAGTTTTGCACAACCGGAAGTTAAGAATCTTAATGGTTGAGCAAAATGCTATTCCAGCTAAGGGATCTTGAATAGGATTATAAACCGAGCAAAACATTTGAATAGCATCTAGATACTTTAATCCGCCACAAGAAACATCTAGATACTCTATTCCGCCACTGCTAACAATTCCTTTAATCCCTTCTAAATTAAGATTACAATAATCAGCCTCTATGCGTGCCAGAGTATTTGAGCATCCACTAAAGCCAACACCGGTTATACCGTCACAATACGATATTTTAATCCCTTTAAGCTGGCGACAACACCATGTGAGAGCCCTTAACCCATTGTCTGATATTTGGGTGCACTGAGAAATGTCTACATATTCCATGCATAAGCAAGTGCTGGCTAAAGTTTCCAATCCCAAATCAGTAATATCGTGGCATCCATGAAGACTAATTGATGTCAACGAGGGACAAGCAGAAGAAACCAAGGACAACCCATAATCATTCACATTCAAACAACAATCTAGATTAAGTTCCAGCAAATTTGAACCATGGCCAAGCAAAACACTTAATCCTGCATCATTTAACCATCTGCAACCGGATAAGGATATAGATTCAAATTGTTGAAAGCGCCTCATCAACCTAGGGAGATGGATTGTGTTTAAGTCAACAACACCATTGGTGGACAAAGGCAAAGGGCCGGAAGAAGAGCATGAAAATTGCAACGATTGGAGGTTGGAATCACGAAGATAAAGCCATTTACGGCAAGTCAAAGCGAATGATTCTCGATCAGTCCGACAATCTAACCCATGGAATATAATTGTAAGGCAACCATCGGGAAGGTCCATGATCGAAGTCTCATAATTTGTAGAAAGATCTCCCATGTCAACTTTTCAAGCCTCTTCCAAAGAAGTACTGATGATCTAATCTTTATGGTGAATTTTCTGTTAGCCACAACTGCATGAAGCCATGAATACCAAAATTCCATGATGGATATAATAAAGATTACAGAATAGAATGTTGAAAATAATCATGCATCAAGAAAAAAATAATCATGAAAGATAATTTAGTCACACATGTTCAGTTTCACTTTATGAAAATCCTTTGTCAATAGATTTGTGCTACTATTACCAGGAAATGCTAACTAGTAGTAGTTCTTTTCCCTGTCTTTCAAAAATCCAATAGAAAATCACCACCACCACCATCATCTCAAACTAGCTCCTACCATTAAGAATGTAAACTTTTCTCATACCAAAATACAAGATTTAAACTGATTGTCAAAGCTTAAATTCATAACAAAGAAGAACGGATACATAAGCCATAAGATCAAATCAAGCTTGACTAAACCTTAATCCCTAAATTCTAAACGACACATCAAGCATTTAACAATTTAATCACGGAAAATTAAATATTTAAAACACTGAATCAAGAACGGATTTTCCAAAAATAATGATAAGGAAGTCAATAACGAACTAAATTACAGTTGAATTGAGTTATCAACGAATCAGAATTAAGGGCAGAAGCAGAACGAGACAAAATAGAACAAAACGTTGAACAGAAAATAAGAATAAAAAGATGGGAGCAGGGAGGGAAGAGCAGACCAGGAAAGAAGAAAGCAAGCAGCAGGGAACAACGAAAGTGTAACTGTTTGTTGGGAGAGGCCGAGAAGGAATTGTTTTGGGTTTTCGTTCTTGCTTCACTTTTAAGTTTTAACAGAAAATCGAAACTTATCTTTCTTTCAAATTATTTTCTCCTATCTTTATCTTTTGTATTGAACATTTAAATTTAATTTAAATTATAAAAATATATAACATTAATATAAAAATATATAAATTTATTAAAATATGATATAATCTCCCTTAATGCGGATTCCATACTCCCAACTTTTTTTTTTGGAAGGGGTGTTTATGGTTCGGACCAACCTAAGGCCGGTCCGATCCGAATGAAATTTTGGTCATTTTTTATTCGGTTTTGAAGCGAACGAATTAGAATCTAAGCTAATAAAACCAACTCAATTGGCATAGGCTTGGGTCATCTGCTCCTAACTCGGTATTATAAAAATAATATAAAAAAATTAAAATTTTTAGTAGTGTAATTGTAAAATTATATATAATATGATTATGTTATACACAAAAAATATGAATATGTTATGAGACCACTAGATTCATTATTATATGGTTTCACTTCTAGTTCTAAAAGTTAAAGTTTAGGCGTTTAATTATATCATATGAGTCATGAACATGATTTTTTAATTTCAAACGAAAAAGAAAAATTCAAAATTAATAATTTCAATATATGTTGAGAATTATTATTGAACATTATTGCTGAAAGTTATAACATTCTTTTTTTTGGATAAATTTATAGCATTCTTTGATTATAAGTAATATAAATTATTATTATTATTATTATTATTATTATTATTATTATTATTTGGCGCTAAAATTAGAAGTATTATTACTTACATTATTGTGATCGATGATTATAATTTATTTTGGAATTTAATTGGAGTGGGTTTCACTTGATTTTCACTTGGCAAAAAAAGAGAAAATTTTATTGAGTTTGAAGCTGGGCTAGAATTTCAATAATAGACTCGCAGTATATTTTAGGTCGAGCCTGGGTCAAAGAAAATTGGGCTTCACCCGGCTTCATATACACCCCTATGTGGGAATATGATTAGCCATCACAAAAGTATTTATAACTTGGCCCGTGGCTTTTTTGTTTTTGAAAATTTTCATAATTAAAATTTGCCCCTTTGGTTTTTACTTTTTACACATTCTCCCTCTCCTTTTAATCATAATGCTGAAGAGAAAGGAGTGGCTAAGATAAGTAGGAGTTGTAAAAAATTATATTTATACATGTAAATAAATAGAAAAAGCTTTACATATTTAAGATATAAAAGCTACAAATTAAAGTGATAGCTAAGTGATTAAGATTTTTTCATATAACTAAGAGGTCATGTATTATGATTTATTACCAATACTAGCATTTTTAAAAAATTATATATTATATATGGGGTTATACATTATGCTATTTACATATTAAAATTAGCCATTATATAATATATTTATACATGAATATTATAATATATTTATACATGAATATATATATAATTTTATCATTTTTAATATGTATTTTATAAAACTACATAGTATTCTTGTATAAATATAAATACATATGTAATAATATTTTCATTAATAAATTTTTTATATAACTTAAAAAAAAATATGGTGACTAATTTTAGTATATAAACAAAATTATTATCTCTTAATATGAATAAAGAATCATAAATTTAAGTCATATAAGTATTGAAATTCTTTTTGTGAATTCAAATCGTCGTATATTTTTTTTTTCCAATAGAATCTGCTCACCATCCCTTCAATTTGCTGGCAAAGGCTTTTCGGAATCTAAAAGCAACCCATAATGTAAGATGGGATTGATTAAATGATGGACTTGATGAGGACCTCTCTCCCTACCTTAGATAGACATTTCTCTTTCCACCCTTCAATTTCTTTCAAATTCTGTCTTGGACGAACTCAAATATTTGTTTTTTAATCTCCCAACAAAGGTTGGGATACCCAAATACTTTGAGTGATTCTCCACTGCCTTAATTCCAATCCATTCTTCTATGGGCGTTTGTCTGAGAGGAGGTACATTTCGGCTAAAGGAAATCTCCGACTTGTCCAAGTTTACTCTTTGTCCGGAAGCTAATTGATAGGCTTGCAAGATGTCTTTTATCTGCTGTATGTCCTGATCCGTGCTCCTTGTGAAAATAATACTGTCATCCGCAAAAAAAAAGATGAGATATCTCAGGTGCCTCTCTAGAAATCCTTATACCCCTGATCAACCTTTGCTCTTAGGCTTTAATAAAATGACTAGAAAGCACTTCAGCACAGATAATAAAAAGGTAAGGGGACAATGGATCCCCTTGTCTTGTGCCTCTGGATGGTGAAAATCTCTTTGGCGGAGTGCCATTAATCAAAACAGAGAAAGAAACTGAGCTTACACATTTCTGTATGAGGCTAATCCACTTTGGAGGAAAACCCATTGCTCTTAGAACGTCTAGCAGAAAATCCCACTCGATCCGGTCGTACGCCTTGGTCATATCCAACTTCAGCCCCATGTAACCCTTTGCTCCAACTTTCTTCTTCTTCATGAAATGAAAAATGTCAAAAGCTGCCAATGCATTGTCTGTTATAAGTCGTCCGAGCACAAAAGCGCTTTGAAATTCCCCAATGATCTTAGGAAAAATTAATTTCATTCTATTCGCTATTGTCTTTGTTGCTATCTTGAAAACCACATTACACAGGGATATTGGTCTGAAATCCCTTGAATGTTTTGGTTTCTGAACTTTTGGAATTAAGCAAATGTAGGTGTCATTCATCCCTGTAGGATCCCTATCTCCATTTAGCAAGTTCAGCACCCAATCTGTGGTTTCCTTCCCTACAATATCCCACATTTTTTGATAAAACAAAGCTGGCATTCCATCTGGCCCAGGCGCCTTTGTAGGATGCATTTGACTAAGAGCACACTTAACTTCTTCTTTTGTAAAATTTTCCTCCAGCAAGTTGTAGTCCTCCTGCTTAATTCTTCCTCTCACCATCTCCACCATCTGATCTCTGTTTACAGTGCCTTCAGATCTGAATAACTCATCAAAAACACTTACAATTGTATCTTCAATCTTGTGTTCATCTTCAAAAACTATTCCTCCATCATTTGTTATGTTGTCTATTTGGTTCCTGTTGCCTCTTTGTGATGCTTTGTTGGGGAAATATTTTGTGTTTTTGTCTCCAAATTTGAGCCAACTTGCTCGAAATCTCTGTGCCCACCATATTTCCTCCTATAGCTCATCTAATTTGCTCTGAACTTCTTTTGTTGCCTTAATTGCGTCTTCAGTTTGGTCCATAGCAGTTAGCTTCTCTAGTTTCTGCTGCTGATCTCTTATCTCCTGTGGAATCTTCCCAAAATTTAGTTTCCCCCATTCATCTAGTACACTACCACAATTTTTTATTTTGCTCCCAACCTGGTTCAAGCTCCCTTGCCAAGATCTAGCCACAACCTCCTTGCACTCTGCACTCTCCAGCCAAACCTCCTCAAATCTGAATAAGTGGGTTCTTTTCCTTGTGTTTCTCTTCTTCCCATTGACATCCACTAGGATGGGGCAATGATCTAAGTTATATCTCTGAAGATGCTGCACAACTGCCTCCGGGAACGCCTCTTGCCAGTCTATAGTTGCTACTGCTCTGTCTAACCTCTCTTGTATGTTCAATTCCCCTGGTTGATTATTTGACCAAGTGAAAGAATGGCCTACAAAGCCCAAATCCAACAATTGATTCAGTTGTAGGGCTTCTTTGAATCCTTTCGTCTGAGTAAAAGTCACTGGCACCCCTCCCCTTTTCTCCTTCTACTCAATAACTTGGTTGAAATCTCCAAACACCATCCAAGGGCATCTTCCTCTCTTGACCTAAACTGCTTAGTAGCTCCCATGATTTGTGTTTGTTTGCCAAGTCAGGGCATCCATAAAACCCGGTTACTCTCCAGACCTGATTACCACCACTTGCTTTGATTACCATGTCTGTATGATTCTGGGACATTGAATTAATCTCCATCTCCATTGTGTTATCCCACAAAACTGCCAATCCCCCAGCCCCATGCCTCCCTTCACCTTCACAACCAACCCCAAAAGTGTTTACAAGACCTCCTCTATTTCTAATCCTGCTTATCTCAGTAGCTTTCCTCCTTGTTTCCATTAGAAAAACAAGGTTGGGAACTTGTTGTTTCAGGAGCTTGTTCAAAACTTGAACTGCCCATGGGTTCCCAAGCCCACGGCAGTTCCAACTAATGAGCCTCATTTGTGTAGGCAGGGCTGCACAGCAGCCTCTGCCAATACCAGTTGAGTGCTTGCTTGTTTCTTGTTGGGTGCCTTCTCCTTTTCTTGTATTGTATCTTCCGTTTCTACCACCTTTCTCTTCCCTGCATCCTGGAATCTCTCCTTCTTTTCGTCTTTCTCCTTTGTTGTCTCCCTTGCTAGTCTCTTCCATTTTTTGCCATTGCTTTCATTTGCTGGACTGTTGACCTCTTTCTCTTTCTTTTCCTCTTCTGTGCTTCTTCCCTTTATCATTTGTTCCTTCCCATCTATCACCTTAATCTTGCTTTCCATATGTGTTCCTTATTCTATTTCAGCAATTTTGCCCCATACTTCATCTCCCTCCGTTGGATCATTCCTTTCTTCTTGTCTTTGATTCTTCCCCACCTCTCTTTCTGATATTGAGTTCTTGGTTTCTTTTCCAGCCTTCTCCTTCATAGAGAGCTTTGCCAGGTTTTCCGCCACTCCGCATGTATCTTCTCCTTTCTTATCTTGTGTTTCTAACTTCATTTGGTCAATCCTTGTTCCCACCATCTATGCTTTCATCCAGGGTCCTAACTCCCTTGACTGTGCTCTGTCTTCTGCCTCCTCGGTGTCCCTTTTTTCGCATGTTACCTCGTCATGGCCTATCAACCCACAGTAGTAGCAGAAAGTAGGCATTCTCTCATACCTAAAATCCACCCAAGTTTGCCCGTCTTCTTTATTTCCCATATAGATGCCTTTCTTTATTGGGTCTGTTAATTTCATCTTAATTGTTGCTTTAATAAAGCTACCTTTTCCAGGGCCTGCAGAGCATATCCCACATTCCTTGACTTCTCCAACCTTAGCTGCTATCTTCTTCCCCAGAGTTGTTGTTTTGCAATGCTCTGGCATATTCCAAATCTGCATCTTCAGCTCAGCACTTGGGAACTCCATCTCCATCGGGTTTGTAGCTCTCTCCCACTTCTTCACTATTAACCATGCGTTACGGAAAAGCCATGGGTCTCATTTAAGTATTCTTCTCATATCTGCTTCCTTTTCCACAAAAACTGGTATAGTTTTGGCTTGATCTCCACCATGTTGAAGCCCTTTGGTTTTCTCCGTATGTTGTTCATTGCTGACTGGACCCATACTGGGTTGATCTCCTTCGTTGTGATGAGTTTCCCTACAACACTGTACTTGCATTTTTGTATCCCTTCTGCTACATCTGTTTCTTCATATTCTACACACTCATCTTCTTCTATTTGTTCCCCAACTTCTACTAAACGTGTTTCTGTTTTTCAGGATCCAATGTTGACTCTTCCATCCTCTAGTGATGAGAACTTATGAGCAGCACTGAGGCGTAGATCACGATATGCAAGGAAACGGTACTGTGCACTACTCTCTTTGAGCCCTAGCAGAGACAAGGAGAGAGGTTTTCCTATTGATTCTGGTTTCTTGTTTCTATGTAACTATTCAAATCGTCGTATATAATAAGAGAAACTACAAGTATAAAGAAAAAAAAAACAAATAAAAACAAACAACAAGATTCAATAACAAAAAATTAAATTCCACTACTAGCTCGTAACCAATTCTTAAAATCACTAGTCTCTAACACTCAACCATTATGCGTATCTGAGAAAACTTTTGCGAACAAAAATAATATTTATAAATATTTCATTAGTTATATAATTTTCAACACCCAACTGTATAGTCTTTAAACAAAACGATCAAATCATCTGAAAAGATTTTCGAACTCTACATGCTCATACTAGGTTGTCACACTCCAACAGCCATGCAAAACCAAAATTGATTGCTAACTCCATCTTTTACTCCAACCCCTCTCAAACCCTTAAATATTTTGGTTCAAATCACCAACACCTTGACTCCCCTCTTTGTTGAACATTTTCCGATCTACTCTTCCTCGCATCTTCTCTCTATTTTCCTTGTCTTCTTTTTAAAGCTCGAGCTTTATTGAATTTTTTTAATTTAAACATAAAGTATTCATCATCATTCCTAATTCTCATCATATATACATGTAATATAAAATAAGGCTGTGTAAAAGACTTTTTACTTCTGTAATTTAAACTTTCCCTATATGCATTGGTTTTTCTTAAATAATTTTTAAATTAATGATCTATGTCTAGAATGGAGTAAAGTTCTAGAGGATTTCTAAAAGTAAAACTTTATATTAAATTTGTCTTTGATATTGTAATTGCATAATTTTAATTATTAAAATCGAGTTTCGAACTTAACACTATAGCTGTCTTTCTATGGATTTGTTGACTCAATGTCCGAAAGAGATCAATAAACTATAATAATACTTAAAATTCAATTTCAATGACTAAAATAGTGTAATTAAAATTTTAGAAATTAATTTGATGTGAAGTCCCAATCTTAATGACCAATTTGGAGTTTTAGTCGTTTAAAATTATGACTAATTAATATTTTATAAGGTATTATATGAAAAATATTATTTGTACACCAAATATTTTTTAACACTTATATAAAAATATAGTAGTTGTCATTAATTAATTATGTATTTAAATTTTTTTAATTAATAAAACATAGATAATGCGTGCTCAATATTATGAAAATATTAATGTATTCCAAAGATATAGTGAAATTATGAAAATATTAATGTCAAGTAGGTAAGATTATCCGGAATATTTAAAGATAATATAAATTGACATGTAGTTATTTTTATATAAAATTAATAATTAAAAATTATTAAATAATAATTTAACAAAAATATATTAACGCGAGTTCTCTTGACATAATAATAATATATTCACATAAATTGTATAAGTTTTTTATTTTTTTTCTAATTGATCACAGAACTATATAATTAATTTTATATATGTAAATTTTAAATAACGAATGCAAAATATATATTCAAAGATCTTGTCAATGTAATAATACTTAATAAATATTAGTCCATAAAAATTAAATTATTATGCAATAATTGTCTTAACAAATAATAATAATAATAATAATAGTAATAATAGTAATAATAATAATTAAAGTAAAAGTCAAAGAGAATTAATAAATTACATACTACTCAGTGACTCACTAATTACAAGGCCAGCAAGCCAACCAACACCAACAACATTGGTCCCCTAAGCTGTCCTCCATTGATAATCTTTTATAGGTAAATATTTGTTTTTTTTATGGATATTTTTTCAACGTGAATTTTTTGTATGGGTTGTTTTGATTTTTTTATAAGAATATATTTTTATTTTATATTGATAATTAAATTTTCAAAAAATAAATAAATACATGAATAAAAAAAAAAGAGATTGGTGCATTTCATTGCCACCACATGCTTTTGTAACCTTGAATTGGCCACTAGATTCCAAGAGAGACAAACAACATTACATGTTGTAGGATCTCTCTCTCTCTCTCTCTCTAACCCAACAAGATCTGCTTCTTTCTTCTTCTCATTGTTGCGATCTGGCTCTTGCTTCTTCTTTTCCTTTTTCACTTTCGGGTTTGGATCTCTCAAGACATGTTCCTCTTTGACTGGTTCTATGGCATTCTAGCCTCCCTCGGCCTTTGGCAAAAAGAAGCCAAGATTCTCTTCCTCGGTCTCGATAATGCCGGCAAGACCACCCTCCTTCACATGCTCAAAGACGAGGTTCTTTTCTTTTCATCAATTTCAATACCCTTTTCCCCAATACCTCCAAAGATTACATTTTTAATTCTTAATTTTTCTGGGGTTTGTTTCAATTGCAGAGATTAGTTCAGCACCAACCTACCCAACACCCCACTTCCGAGGAATTGAGCATTGGGAAGATCAAGTTCAAGGCTTTTG
>JASCZI010000228.1:41514-53439 GCA_036250425.1 Stylosanthes scabra
GTTACCAACCTGAATGATACGACAAAAAACAAAATGACCAAAAAGAATGTAAAAGATCAGATAATATGTGCATCATTAGTGGCTCTATCTACCATGAGAATTCAAGTGTAACAAAATAGAAGTAAAGTTGATGATAGGAAATAAATAATGTAATAAGAGCATGAAAACAATGTAATGCCTAGGTATATGTTCAAGAATTTAGATTCAATATGCTACTTGCTACCAGAAAATTTCAAATGAACATGCATGAAAATGAAAATTCTCACTTTTAAGTGCTCATGTGCTTCTTTAACAGTTTTCCCATCATTTTTCTTCTTCCAGTTGTACCCATCTTTTCGAAAGTTCCTAAGCACCTTGCGGTCAAACAATATAATACTCCCACCTGTTTTATCAGCACAATAAGAGCATTATCACTGGTAGTTTCTGTACTATTCAACATTATATACAATGTGTAATACAGTTAAAACTTTTTACTTAAAATGTAAAACAATTAAGAAAAATATCTTTAATGTTTTGAAAGGGAAAAAATACCAGAAATCAATTTCAGAGAGACATGCTGTGTATTAAAATCTATTTACAAACAGAAAACTGATGCCAATAGATAGAGTATATTACTTTTAGGCTTATTCACTGGCTTGACATGGATAGTGAAATATTTGTAGTTAGAGAGTATGGCATGAATCTCATTGGGACGAAGCCATCTGCTCTTTGCTTCCTCCATGGTGTTTTCAACATCCAGGTCTGTATTCAGAACAATAAATCAAGAGAAATGTTTAATGTGCTGACCACCGACACGCAATCAAGATAATTGATGCACAATGAATACATGTGTTGTTAGTTAGTCAGTTACTCAGCTTCCTTTCAACCCCATCGGACGAAATACAAGTTCAAACATATAACTACATTGAAACAAACATTAGAGCTAGGCTTTCATACCATTTCCTTTCAATACAGTGTAGGCTAACAAAACTATAGCAGTATGCTGTATGAACACCTTGTGGAAATCATAAAGTTGACATATTCGGCTCATCGCCAAATGAGAAACTAACAAGTAACAATCACTAAATTGACATAGTTCACTATAGAACACTACGGCGTCGTTTGATTCATGAAACTAACCCCATATAGACAATGCTTGGTTATTTTAGTGCAGTTCAGTAACCCTAAACTCAGTACAACTTCTGATAAGGTAAAAGAATACTAAAGTATCAGTGCTCAGTGCAAAACACTGAAAGAGTGATCCATAATATGAAGAAACAAAACAAAACCTAATAAATTGTCAAAACATCTGTGACTACTACTACTTCCATCAGGTATAAACAACAACCAGTACTTTCTAAACCATATCCCCTTGTTGAAGAGTCCAAACTCCACAATTCACACTTGAACCAAAAGGGGGAAATTTTCAAAATTGAAACTTGATGAAGGTTTTGATGTTCAATCAAGTCAACCAAGTCATATGTCATAATCCAAGTCCAAACAAGAGTGATAGAATGAAGAAGAATACATTGAAAGCAAGTACCTTGCAATGTGTGGAAGCCATGTATCTCTGAACCCACAAGCTGACCCGTTGAGCTTGGTTGCTGCATCATCATCATCATTGAATAGGAAGAAGAGCTGAAGAATCCAAACCTATGATGAGAAATTCTCAGCACAAGCTCAAAATTGCATAGCTTACAACCTTAAAAAACAACCAACAGAAGAAGAATAAGAAGAACAGAAGCAAGCTCAGACAGCAATAATTCAAAAGCAGTGAACACAAGAATAATATAATAATAATAATAATATTATGTGTAAAGGAAGAAGAAAAAATGAGTTAGAGAGTGGGAAATCAAAAGGGGAGACAGAAAAAGCGAAAAAGTTGAGAAATTTACATGAGAGTGGAGAAGGGTGTGTTGTTAGGATTGGAAGAAAGAGAAAGAAGAGTCTCAGCTGAAAAACAATGACACTCTGTTCTCTTCTTTTGTTATCAACTACTTTCATAACTAATTATCAGTATTTAATTTAATATATTATCTTTGCATAAAAATAAATAATAAAAAAATTTGAAAGCCATCTTTTTTTTTTCTGTAAGGTTCTTTTTTTATTGGGTGATGGAATAATAATAATAATAAATAATATAAAGGCTTTCCATTGGTTGATTGTGTTTCGAAACTCTCATTTTATTTCATATGTGAATTTTTTCAATTTTGTTTATAAATTTAAAAGACTATCATATCTTATAATTTGTAAAATTAAAAATCAACCAAGTAATAAATTAAAATAATCACTCAAGGGAAACTAAGAAACAAATTTAAAATTTTACAAATTTTTTTTATTGAAAATATGATTTACATACTAAATTTAATTAATAAATATTTATACATCTATTATTTAAATTATTTTTAATATATATTTTATATTTTAATATATATTTTAATTAATGAGTGATTACTGACTAATTTTTTTTTTACACCTACCAATTTTTTTTTTCACCTTTAGACTTTAGATGATGATAGTAGAACACTCAGACATAACTAAAGTAGATTGAGACTGATGTTACATTAATACAAACCATACATGATACTATTAACTTTCCTCACTTTCTTTTTCTTCCCTTTTGAGGTGGTCTTAGATTGTTAGATTTAGTGGTAGATTGCACTTGGATAAAAATGGACACGTACATGGAAAAAAAAATTTCTTTTATTAAATCTTAAAAAAAACATTAAGAAAAATAATAACACAAATAAAATCAAATCAATCATAAATTGGACAAAATATATATAAAAAAATCAATCTTGAATTTTTCATATTTTTCCATCTATTTAATTTCACCAATCGGTACAGGTAACTTGGGGAGAAGAATTTTTGTGAGTGCCATTTGGTTTTTGTCACTATATTAGAGATGATAATCAAAATCAAATTACTATTTTTTGATGTAACATTATCTAATTAAATCAAAGCCACTTATCTAACCATTTCTTTTAAATTTTAGTGCTCAAACTTAATATAATATAATATGAATTTAGTTTATGATACAATAACAATGTAAAATAATTTTGTGTAAAAATAGTTTTTTATATTAATTACATAAATACTTATAAAAAATAACAAATATGCTTGGACAGGTGCAAAATCAAACTTATTATATAACATGTTTGATAATAACATCACCCAATAAGGATCATAGGCTCATACCTTAATTTATGATTGACCTATGAAGTGTACCTAAAACTTACAACTATAAAATAGTTTATGATTGACTCATCACATGCATGCACAACATTTTATAGACCAATTTTAATAAAGTATTAACACAAAAAATTAATATTTTCCCCCTTTCCCCTCTCTCCATTTTCCCATCAGCTTATTAAATTGGGAAAATGTGTAGACTATTATAAGATTGTTAAATGAGAAAAGTAATTATTATTATTAAATTAATTTGTAATTGTATGTAGGGCTTAGCTTGGAGGTCCCATATCTCAACCAAAAATAAAGAAAGACCATATAGTACTCCAAAACTGTTATGCATGGATATGTATGTGTGGAGTGTGGACTTAGTTTAAAGAGAGAACCCATACTTTAAGATAATAAAATAAAATAAAATAAAATAATAATAATAATAATAATAATAATAATAATAATAATAAAAAAGTTGAAACTTCATTTTCATTCCTACCATGCACCATGACACCATCCACGGTTCAATTTGTGGTTCAATGCATGAATCATCACGTCATTTTGTGTTTCGAATGCATCCAATTGCATTCTAAAACAAATTAAACGACCAAATCAAATTAACTAATATATAATTAGAGTAGAGGGGAAAGTTCTTTAATAAAAAATGAGAAAGTTTAGGGAGCCTATAATTTGTTGGCAAATAAATGGTCAATAGATTTTTTTCTTTTTTTTTCTCTCCTCCTTTATCATCTATTATTTCTCTAATTACACTAATTGGCTCCTTATTAATCCCCTAATATTCGTTCCATAACATTACTCGTAAAAAATATATTATTTTTATAAGAAATTTTCTATTTATATATGTATTATCCAAGTCATTTTTAATATAAATATTTTATATGAGAAACTATAATATATATTTTATATTAATAACTGATTTAATTATTTTTTTTTACATTTAGCAATTTTTTTTTACCTTTAGAATTTAGATGATTATAGTAGTACTAGATTCAGACATGTCACATTAATACAAGGCATACATGATACTATATTATTATTTACTCTCCTTTCTTTTTCTTCCCTTTGAGGTGGTGTTGGATTGCTCATATTACACTTGATAAAATTATAAAAATGACACGTACATGGAAAATTTTTTTTATAAAATCTTAAAAAAATATTAAGAAAAATAATAACTCAAATCAAATCAAATCTTGGATAAAATAAAAAAATTTCAATCTTAAGTTCGTCATATTTTTTCATTTATTTAATTTCACCAACTTTGGGAGAGGAATTTTGTGGGTCCCATTTAGTTATTATCTAATTAAATGGAAGCCACTTATCTAATCACTTATTTTAAATTTTAGTACTCAAATTGAATTATGTTATTTGCCCACCAAAATCAGTCACTAATAAATACATACAATTATTGGTTTTAAGGTATAGCCTCTCTCTTTTAGTAAAGGCATATGATTATTGGTTTTCAAATTTTTGGCTTTATCATGGTTTGTACTCCAATTAAATACATACAATAATACTCATACTAGAACTTTTTAGAATTTTTGGGAGTTAAATCTCAAATTGGCCCCCGAAATTTGAATCGCAATTCAAAGTAGCCTCTGAATTTTCAAGTTACTCAATTTGGCCCCGAAATTTCAAACTGTGACTCAAGTTGGCCCAGGACAGTTTTCCGTTAACGGAACGGTAACGCCGACATGACATCATGACATGGACAACCAATGTCACGTGTCAAAAAAAAATTCGACCACGTGGCAATGAGTGACAAAGTGGCAGTCCGTGACACGTGGCATATTGACGTGGACAACAGTGCCACGTGTCACGATATGATTTATCCACGTGTCACTACTATGTTATCAGATAACTCAAAAAGGTCCCTGAAAATTCAGGAGTTACACTCGAATTTTTGGTTTTATGATTATTTATACTCCAATTAAATATATATAATACTACTTACACTAGAACTCATTTCCAGAAGAATTTTAATTATTCTATTATTTTTTAATTTCATCACACACCCTAAAATTATCCTCTTAATTTTATTGAAATTCTTAGAACCATTAAATAAATTCTATTCCTCCTCCTGAAATTATTGTCTTGTAGTATATAAATTGTTAATTTATTTGTTTATTTATTTCAAAGGAGCACTTGACCACAAGCTAAGCTTCCCTTACAGCTTCTGCTTATTGTTCGTCAAATTGGTATGGCTTTCAAGGTATGGTTCTTTCTTTTAGTAAAGCATATGATTATTGGTTTTTAAACTTTTGGCTTTATTATAGTTTGTACTCCATTTAAATACATACAATACAGTGGTGAAACCAGAAATTTTATAAGAGAGAGGCCAAAATTAAAAATAAAAAAGTCCAAATAATAACAAAAAATTTAAAAATATAATTTATAATTTTGTTTGTTTTTTATGGTATTTTTCAGTCCGACAAATCAATGACTAATCTGTCATAGATCGAAACTTCATTTAAGAATTTACTGTTAGCCAATAGATTGCTGTTTATTTTACCATTTTAGTACTTTTTATTTTGATGGACGATTGCTTGATGAAACTAAACTCACCTACCATAATGTTTGAAGTGAAATTATTTAAAACAAATTTTTTAATTTTATATGTATAATTTACTAAAAATTTATCTTTCTTTTGTTTCAAAATCTTATTTTAACAAATCTTCCTTTGGAAGGAATACATAGACAAACATAGAATAACAAAATTTTATTAAACAAAATTATAATTTTATGAAAGAAATGAGAAATGAAGTGAATTAACAAATTTTATTTAGTATATTTATACATACATAACAAATTTAATCATATTCTTATCATTATTATCATCAATCTGGATATCACTTGCCATTAATATATATATTGTGATACATATTATATTTATATTGAGTTATTTATTAATAATTTTATCATAATATGATATACTGTGATATAGTTAATTAATAATATACATATTACATATATTAATATATAATAATACATTACTACTCATTTTTTAACAAAAATTTGGGGGACCATGGCCACCTTAGGCCCCCTTCGCTCCGCCACTGCATTAATATATATATATTGTGATACATATTATATTTATATTGAGTTATTTATTAATAATTTTATCATGATATGATATTTTGTCATATAGTTAATTAATAATATACATATTACATATATTGATATATAATAATACATAATACTACATTACTACTCATTTTTTAACAAAAATTTGGAGGACCATGGCCACCTTAGAAGCCCCTTCGCTCCGCCACTTATACAATAGTACTCACATTAGAACTTTTTAGAAGTTTTGACTTTATGATAATTTGTACTCCAATTAAATACATACAATAGTGTTCACACTAGAACTCATTTCCAGAACTCATTCCGAAGCATATAATTTATAAAATTTACTTTATTAGTATTACTTGGACCATCAAAGATATAAATTAAATCTCTTGCTCCTAAGAGAGCCTAAAGAACAATAAACTTAAAGGTTATTTCATATTAAAATTCTACTCAATAACTAATATATACTAAACTTTAAATAATATAAACATAAACTAATACATAACATAAATTTAACTATTCTAAACAATTTGAGATTTATATTTTCTTATTAAAAATAAATTAATATACTATCTCTAATTATTCATATGTCAATTACTCATATTTTTCTCTTGTAATTATCTAATATCTAGAGTTCACCACTTCAAAAAGTAGAAAGTAATTTCAAGGGAGACAGAAAAAATAAACCACATATTCAGTGTTTGCATCTCATCAGCAATTTAAAATTTTATTAAATACAAAAAAAATTACATATCTTAATTCAATCGAAACTTTTAAAATAAGATTTATTCTTACAAAATGCATATTAAAATAAGATGGTTGCAAATTACAATTAGCTGCGCTCGTCAAATCTAAGAACCCAATGTTCCGTACTTGTCAAAACAAAAATACTCTCATCTATTATCAATGGTAGCCTCCTAAACATAAATTAATATGAGTGAACTACCAATTCGGTTTCTGTCCATTTTTTTGAACGACATCGCGGACCCTGACAATAAAAAACTACCACGATGACCCCCTCCTTGCTCACCGTGACACAAGGCGGCCCCTCCGTGAATGGCATTGTCAAATTCTAATTGAAGTGGCTGACGTGCCACGTTAAGTCGATGACGTGGTCGTTAACTGTCAACATGGAATGTCAGAAATGGTCAAGGGTTGATTTGGCACACTATAAATAAACAAAATGGGTCGATCTATCTTAATTTGATGAAGGTTAGGGATTTAACTGGCATGTTTTGAGATGGTAATAAGAGTTGGTTTCGTCTTATTTTATTGTTAAGATTGGGAATAGTTGCATTAGTATTTCATTGATTGTTGTTGTCTTTATGTTTATAATTGCATTTACAAATCTAATTAGAGTATTGGGTTATTAGTTATCACCAATGCAATATCTTAGCTTTTATGTGCTTTTTACTATAAATCATGAAATGACATTAGATGAAGGTAGTTTATGGCATTAAGATTAGTCTATCACCACAATTTTTAAAATTGTAGTGTGAAACAACCCAATATTATATGACTCTTATTAAATATATGTATAGTTTTTTTTTTTTAAAATCAATCAGAACCTATTGTATTAACATATAACTGCATCAATTGTATCAGCAATAAACATATAGCAGGGAGTATCATATATTGTAGTGCAATTTCTCTAGGCAATGAGTTTATATAATATTGATTAGCATTTTCACAAAATAATAAATTGACATATAAGTCAGGTTAACTCACAACTGGATCCATATTGGCATTTGCAGTATCATCATTTGTCAATATAGGATCACCCTACTATTAAGAGATGTAGCAGTTAATTTAACAATAAAAAAGACGAAACGAACCCTAACCATTTCAAAACATGCCACTAAAATCCCTAACCTTAATCAAATTCAGACAGATCGACCCCTTTTGTTTATTTGGAGTGTGTCAAATCGACCCCGACCATTTCTAATCTTCTACGTTGGTAGTTAACGGCCACATCATCGACTTAACCTGACACGTCAGCCACTTCCGTTAGGATTTGACGATGCCACTCACGGAGGGGCCGCCTTGTGTCATGGCAAGTAGGGAGGGGGGCCACCGTGGTGATTTTTTATTGTCAGGGTCCGCGATGTCGTTCAAGAAAATGGATAGGGCCGGATTGGTAGTTCACTCAATTAATATATACACTTGTACGGTAAATGTATTATTAAAATTTAACTATTAAATCAGTCATTATATATTTATGTATATTTATATAATAATTAATATATATATATATATATATATATTCACATATCTTTTTAATTAAATAATTAGTCATTATAATAATTAAAAAAATTTAAAAATTAAAAGACATACCTTGATGACTGAAAGTTAAAAAATTTGAATGAGAAAAAGCTTAGGTTAATTAATCTAGTGTTGAGCATAAAAATTAATATGACTAACAAGGCATCTCTATATCATGGAAATAAATAAAGTAATTTAATTTATGAAATTAAAGTAAAACCATATAGGGAAGGTCTACTACGAGGACAATATAGTTATCTTCTAATGAGAACATTTGTATGATTCAATGAGCTGTTAACACGTGGCACTATTGCGTATGGAAAAATGTGTCTACCATAAATTCAGAATGACCCACTTTCTACTTGTCATTTAATAATAGGCCCAACTCATGTATCATCATTAGAAGACCAAAATGGTTTCATCATGCTAAAATTTTCCTTATATTTAAGAGTAAATAGACAAAAATGCACATGAAAAATTCGGAGGGACAAAAATACACATAAAAGATTCGAAACAATAGACAAAAGTACATATGCCGTGTGTACTTTTGTCAATTGTTAATTAAGAGTAAATGGATAGTATGTGTACTTTTGTCTATTGTTTCGAATCATTCATGTGTACTTTTGTCCTTTCGAATCTTTCATATATACTTTTGTCCATCATAAAATTTTTCGTGTGCGTTTTTGTCCATTTACTTTATATTTAATTACAAATTTACAATCCAGACAAACCGTGGTTGATAACTATGGAGTAATGATAGGGAACCAACGTTAAGGGACCAATAGGGAGCCAATAAATGTAATTAGGGGAATAGTGGGTGGTAAAAGAGGAGAAAGAAAAATGATATTGGCTCCTTATTTTCTCCATAATGTTGGCTCCAAGACTTTCTCGATAAACTATGGGGATCGGCTCGGGTATACAGGCTAAGTCCAAAGGAAAAAAGCTTTCCAGTTTCCACAGCTAAGGGCTGGTTTAGGCAAATATTTTTTGCAATGGAAACAACACTAATACTAACCATAGCTGATTCACTTGCCTCATGGATCCGAGTCTGTTTGTTGGTTCGGGTCTGGATTTTCTGGCCCAACCAATTTTTTTTTTTTAAATTTTAAGCACATTTATTGGAAGCACCCACCCACCCCGTTTATTACTTAACTTGTAATCAAATGAAAGGTAGAGATGAATGAGAATGGAAGCAAAAGCTCCACATTTTCCACCTCTTGAAAATTCTCTCCCTCCTAATAATAGTTACACACTCCCTTTCCATCCCTTTCACTACACACTTGACATTACACTCAACTTCTTCCTTTTATCTTTTTTTATAAATAAACCCACAATTTTTCTCTAGATCATCATATAGAACACACAAAATTAAACTTGAAGAAGATGAATAGTAACATAAATCCAACATCATCATGGGTTTTGATGGTGTTGTTTGTTGTTGGAACAACGTTGGTGTGTTTAGTTAATGCACAATCAGCGGTGAAGCCAGTGGTGAAGATAGTGAGAGGGAAGAAGCTGTGTGATAAAGGGTGGGAGTGTAAAGGCTTCTCTGCTTATTGTTGCAATGAGACTATCTCTGATTTCTTCCAAACTTACCAATTTGAGAACCTCTTTGCAAAACGGAATTCCCCCGTGGCGCATGCTGTTGGGTTCTGGGATTACAAGTCGTTCATCACCGCCGCCGCATTGTACCAGCCTCTTGGGTTCGGTACCACAGGTGGCAAGCTTGGTGGCATGAAGGAGGTTGCTGCTTTTCTTGGTCATGTGGGAAGCAAGACTTCTTGTAAGTGCTACCATTGTTTTCATTTTCAGTATATTTCCGTTAAGTTAATTTTATATGAATTTAATAATTTAAAATTATTAAATAATAATTTAGTTAAACGTATTAAAACATCAATAATACTATGTGAACAAGTGGTTTTGGTCAACCAAGTTGAACCAAGTAATTTATTTATATATTAAATAGAATATTATTTGGGTGTAAAATAGAACTTTATTTATGTACACTTTTTTATACTATTTTGTACCCAAATAATCTTCTATTTAGCATATAAATAAATCACTTGGTTGCACTTGATTGGCCAAAATCACTTGTTCAAATAACATTACCCATATAATTTTTAATAAATAATTTTATATAAAATTAATTATATATAAATATTTACACAAATTATATCTTTAAAATTTTTATTAATTAATTATTGATTAATTATATATAATTTAGAATTGTCTAAATGTGTTTGAAAAAATATATTTTAATTTTTTATTAAGATATACTTAAACATGAAAGATACTTGTATGTTGTATCATATGAGTGTAATATGGTGTGAACACATAAATATATATATAACATAACAAAATATTCATACTTTATAGATTATTAGGTTAGCAATTAAGAAATTGATTAAGAAGTTGATGAGATTGTTGGATGAAGAATAACAAATGAAATTTTTTTGTAAATGATGAATTGAAAAACTTCAGGTGGATATGGGGTGGCAACAGGAGGACCCTTAGCATGGGGATTATGCTACAACAAAGAACTCAGTCCTGATAAATACTACTGTGATGACTACTACAAATTGACCTATCCATGCACCCCTGGCGTTGCTTATTATGGCCGTGGCGCCATCCCCGTTTACTGGTTCCCTTCCTTACCTATTCCTTTTACTAAGAAAATACTTAATAATGAATGCCATTAAAATTTTTTAGATAAACACATAATTCGATTCTTAATGATTATTATAGAATTTCACATCGACTCGAAATTAAAATTTTGACAAATCGATTCCAATTATCAAAAGGTAATTATAATGATGTGTCGATTTGTGTCTGATGTATGGATTTATTATTTGATTCCAGTTATCAAAAGACAATTATAATGACGTCTCAGTTCATATCTAATGTATAAATCTATTATTTGATAATGTTATTTAATACATTAAACATAAAATGATATATCACCTGAATTATTTTTTGACAATTTATTATGAGAATCAATTTGTCAGATTTTTCATTTTGTTAATGGTCAATTTAAGGTTTTATAAATTATTAGGAGGCCTCGCTTCGAATTTGAAATGGTTACATGTTTACTCAAAAATTTTATTTTTGTATTTTTATCATAAAATTAATAAATGATCCATGAATGATGATGAATCAGGAACTACAACTATGGAAAATTAGGAGAAGCCCTAAAGGTGAATCTATTGGACCACCCAGAATACATAGAGCAAAATGCCACGTTGGCATTCCAAGCAGCAATTCACACGTGGATGACCCCACCGGAGAAGCATATACCTTCACCGCACGATGCGTTCATTGGGAACTGGAAGCCAACAAAGAATGACACGTTGGCAAAGCGGGTCCCAGGTTTCGGTGCCACAATCAACGTTCTCTACGGTGACCAAGTTTGTGGCCAGA
>JASCZI010000228.1:59442-69706 GCA_036250425.1 Stylosanthes scabra
TTAAAAATATTTTAAAAAATTAAAATATTAAAAAACTTATACTTATAATATTAATAAAAAAACACTATATCAAAAACACATGAAAATACTAAAAATATTAAAAAAACTAAAATATTTACATTTGGAGTGACTGAAATATGGGTTCTTGGCCAAAAATGAGCTATTAGAACTAATACGCATAGAAATTCAAATATAAATATTATAAAGTATAATACACTAATATAATAAATATAGAAAATAAAAAAAACTCATGTATTCTAAAATATGAGAATACTAAAAATATTAAAAGAAATTAAAATATTTTTTGATAAAAAAGTTGTTGGAACCAATAAATATAAAAACTAAAATAGAGTACAATATTTCTTTTTAATGAGAAATAATAAATAACAGTATACTAACATAGTAAATATAAAAAATAGAAATGTACATAACAAAAACTCTAAAATAACATGCATTAGAAATTAGAATACTAAATAAAAAATAATATATTAAAAAGTTAATATTTATTTATCATTTTAATAAAAAAGTACTAAAAATGATTTAAAAAAATTAAAACATTTACTTTAGTAGTAACTGAAATGGAAGTTTTTAAAACTTATATGCTAATTAATATTTATTTTAAGAAAGATGTTATTGGAACCAATTACTACAGATGTGTATAATGATAGATTGTTCATGGTACTCCTTTTTAAAAGAGAAATAAAGGGTAAAGTTGGTAGAAAGCCATTAATTTTTTTTTAAACCAATTCTGCAACGGAAAATGCCAAAAGCTAAAATTTCTTGCTTCACATAAACGAGCGTTGAGAACTTAAACCTACTTCTACGTTAAGAGCAAAAAAAGTAGCCAAACAAAAAAGTACAGCGTTCAAGACACTTCAACTTCAACGTGCTTTTCTCCTTCCCAACACTAAACCAAACATACTAACTTTCAAGAATCAAAATGAGAGAACTTTAATATGAAATGGTGCTTTGGTTTAGAATTAAGCAATCAAAGATAATTATTGGTGGTGGAGGATTCTAGCCAAAAGAGGAATTTATTATAATAATTGAATTAAGCCTTACTAACTGAAATATCGCAGATTGTAATCTTCCAATACCCAACTTTCGAAGATATCAATGAGGATACAAGTCTTACACAGTTACACTTGAGAACTCGCTTTAAAAGCTCTTGGTCACGCACACATTGATGAGCTTTAGTCTATTCCATACTTTGACTAATTGCGATAATACTAAATAACATAAAATTAGCATATTTAACTTAATATTTATAATTATATATTTATAACATCTAAAATTATTTATTTATTTTAGTGATAATTAATGAACATAAAATAAAAAAAATTAAATTGTTTGGACTGATTTTTATTATTTAATTTGCCAAATATTTTTAAGAGATTATAACATTCATAATTATACGCTTATTATATTTAGAAAAAATTAGAAAACCAATAAATAATTATTATTAATAAGGAGCTAATATATACTATATATGAGTTATGAATGATAACTCATATAAGTTTTAGATGATAACTTAATTATTGAATATATGAGTTACGGATGATAACTCATATATAAATTTTGAATGATAACTTAATTATTGGTTCCCTAATGGCTCCGTAGCATTGTTCTTATATTTATTACTATTTTCTAAATGCTTTTTCACTCTTATAAGTTATAACTAGGTTTTTTTTTAATGTGATTCTTCCAATTAATTCTATTCCATACATTATAGATTAAATTTTGTTATTGATGTTCTAAAATATCAAGGCTTTGTCTGATCATCAATACATGAACATATATAACAGATCAATATTGAAAGGCTAAAAATAATTCATGATCCAAAAATTAGGGTTGCTGATAACTAGTGATAACGTTGTATGTATACATGCAAAGAATCATAATCCATATAATCCACAAATTAAGGTTTGCGATGCACTCACCAATCCATTATTGGTCTGCCACTATCTATTCAGGGATTGAATTTTATTTCATACATCAAATCAAATCATCTACTAGTATATTAAAATGCGTTACATACCATATCCTCTATTGAAGAATCTTGGACTTATATATATAAATTTGTTGATACAATTTTTTGTTTTGTGGTGATTAGAGCAATGATCTGTAACATCTAGAAGGTGGGGTTTTTATTTATTTATTATTATTTTTTTGAGGAAAAAAATGAAGGTAGCGTAAGATAAAATCAAACTACCTGCATGGATAATGCAAAGAAATTAATTCTGCTGGCAAATTGGTCATTCGAAGTAATCCTCTTGGTATAATAATTAATGATAATAATGGATACTACATTTTCAAAATTATATAACTAACTTGATTTGATTGAAGAAGTTTCTTGCATTGCATATTATTCCTTAGACTTGGTTCCAACTTTCCATCAAAAAGGGTCCCACTTTATATTCCTCTTGTGGATATTGTGAACCCAAACCAAATAATTATATTCCTCTACACCCTAGCTAATGCTAAGTTGTAGTTATTATCTTCTTTCAATGTAGGTTAGTTGGTTTGTATAATGTTAGTAAGGACATACATAATAAATAATGAACGAATTATACCATACCCTAAATAGATTTTTTTTAAATAATTTTAATTTTCTGAAAAATTAATATATTTGATAAAGAAAATAATAAATTGTTTCTAATGTATCTTAAAAAATAGTATGATTGAGAGATTCAATTAAAATTTTAAAATATAAGAAAATGATTTATTTTTTATATTATTAGAAACTAATTTAACTTATATTATAATAAAATATTATAGACTAATTTTTCATTTTTTATGAGATCAAATTATTAAGAAAACAAAAAATTTTAGGTTATATATATATATGCTAATTATATTGAGAACATAATATTATTGATGAACACATATAACAACCACATATGATACAAAATACAACATGTAGCTTCTAATAAATATTAAATTAGTTAGGTGCCGCAATGTTGGATTAAAGAAAACTAGGCAAATAAAGCAAACCATGTTATATATTAAACAATTCATTGATGTTTTAGAGCATAACATGACTTTAACTTCATCATGTAAGAAAACTCCCAATTGGTTAATTACTTCTTTTTATTTGCTTCATCCCTTAAGAAAACTTCTAATCCACTAAGTTCATTTTATTTTTATTTTTCATTGTTTTAATTTAGGGGGGAACCAAAGCAATGTCTTCACGTCACTAGCTATATGGTTTAAGGATAAGAATTTGTACATGCATAACATACATACATACACCATACTTATACCATGCATATACCATTGTTTGTATTTGTACTTTGTATTTTTGTACTTAAATTTTCTTTTTAACTATTGTAGGAGCTTGTCCATGATGTGCTGCTGAGGTGGTTCTTGATCAAACCTATCTCAAAATGAGTCATGAACCACCCCAAGTAGAGTCAATTATTACCCATGCCCTTTTTTTTCTTTCTATTCTTTAATAATTAAAGATAGGTATATGTCAATTAGCTATGTTAAGTTGGATAAAATCGAATATGTTGTTAAGAGTAATATAATAGATTATATTAATGATTTAAAGTTCTACTTCATCATTGTTTTTCAAAATAAAATAATTTTTTATCTTACAATATATATATATATATATATATATATATATAATAAAATTTGAAAGATAAATAAAAATTCATATTCATTATTTCATTTAATATGTCTTCTTTAATTTTAAAATATTAATAGTTACTGTTTTTTTTTCATAACCATATATGTATTACATACATGTATTTTGTAATAAACATGTAATTAAGAAATTTATTGTGTAAGAGTAATGGTGATATTTGCGTATAAGCACAATCTAATAGTAGAAAATTATAATACTAGAATAAAGATCACATCAACAATCAGCAGTGATAAAATAATCAATGATTACACAATGTTAAAAGACTTAGTATTGAACATCATTTTCTGTTGCAATAAAGATTGGAATTAGAGTATTGCGTATGAAAAATGGACAATAAAATCTCATGGCTTCTATAAAATTCCAAATACTCAAGTACAATATCTGCAATAATAAAAATATTTAGTTTCTAGCTAGGATTTATTTCATCTTAATAAAAATATTGGATCTGAAAATTGAGTATTGTGTATGAAAAATTCAACACTAAAAGATCATATCTTCTATAAAATTTGAAAGAGACTTGCTATTTTTCTAAAACTACATTTTAATACTATACAAAAAGAAATATTTTATTTAAAGTTATTGAAATATATTTTTTATATTTTTAATATATTAAATATATTAAACATAAAAAAAATTATATTATTATACTCTTAAAATGTATCATACTTATAAAATAGATAGCTAAATTCATATTTTATTTTATTTTTTATTATATCCAGCAACTCGATGTATAGGCCGATGATTAATAACTCTATTATAGAGTTAGACTTCATTTGAAAGTCTATTGACCAATAAATTGTTGTATATATAAGGTGGAATTTAAACTCCCAATATTTACTTAAATAAATTAATCAACTGATTATTAGACTAATAATTTAAACTGGTTAGCTAAATTGAATTTTTCTTTGGTTTTCCAAGATATCCCCCATCCGACAGGTCGAGGACTAATCCAGGGACGAAACCTCCTTATAGACAAGGGTGGCAGTGCCCCCCAACCCACAAACTTCTCTTATATATTATATCTAATTTTTATTTTAGCCCCTCCTAAAATTTTATTTTAGCCCCCCTTCTATTGTAAAATAAGTTTTGACCCCTTCCAAAATTTTGTTGTAGCTCCGCCATTGGACTAATTCTCCGCGGATCTAAACTCCATTTAAAGGTTTGTCCGACTAAATTGAATTTTAAATACTCAAATAAAATATCTTTGAAAAGAAGATACTTAGCTAGGATTTGATCTAAAAAATTATTGGATTTGGTTTGATTGGTGTGCAAATAGATGATAGATCACAGCCATGGTTGACTGGTGGTGGTAGCATTGTTCTATCCAACCGAAAGAGGGTGTTCAAAATGAGAAAGCCCCACAAATGGATGGGATATATGTATGTGGGCCCAATTACTTTATGATCCAGGCTGAGGCCCATGCCCATGGACTTTGCCACCTCAACAATCCATTCTCTCTTTATCTCTTTCGACAGTGTTTTTACTTTTTAGGACGTAGATATTAGCCAACACAAATTATAAGCTTTTGCATGCAATTCTTACCCAAAATAGTAAAACGTGAATAATTAAGATCCATTATGTTATCCTTATATGTAGCCACCACAATAATATTTATACACTATAGCATTTTTGGGGATCAATAATAAGTTTAAATTCTTTTACAATTAATACAAAATATTATATATATTTTCTTCTTTTTAGGAACATCTGAATATTTCTATTATTTAAAACAATTTGTAGTACGGTTACATCTCATCATTAATTATACATATAAAATAATATAGATTAAAATATAAAATATATATTAAAAAATGTAAAATATAACACTATTTATACACAAATCTATAATATGTGATGCAGTAATTAATTTTTAGTATATAAATAATATTTTTATATTTAAATATCCTTTTCAACGAACTAACGGCAAATATGGTAGGCTAGTGGTGCCTCGTGGCAACTGGCAAGTGAAAATAAAAAGAAAAAAAAAACTTGAATTGGTTAAATAAATAATTAAATTATCCGTTTAAATAAATATAAAAAATTTAAATCATGTCTTGTGTAGTAATTTAGTAGCTCACAGTAAAACTATTAAATAGTAGAGATCTAATTTGCGATAAATTTGTCCTTAGATTATCTGGCCAAATGATACGGTAGAAAAAATAATTAAAAGAAAAAAAAAAGGAGAGAATTTGTCAATTAATTTTGTTGAACAATAAGGTCCCACGGGACAAGAGGTGACCCATGAACTTTCATTTTTTGGTGCAGCAAAGTAACAAAGACGCTAATAATGGATAATGATAATCTGTACTTTGTTCTTCGAGATAATCATTAGTAGTTTGGAATTGTAGATCTATCAATATAATATGATACTGCTGGCGGTAGTGTCAAAATATTACATTAATATTTTAGTTATGTTCTGTCGTTATAAACAAAAGAAGTTTTTTTTTCATATATAGAAGAAAAAAAATGTGTAAGAGTAGTTTATCACGTTTACTATCATTTCACTCTATCTATCCACTTTTTTTTAAAAGAAAAAAAAAAGCATTCACATATTTCTATGAATAAAAAATAAGATGAAATCATATAATGTGCTATTACCAGATCTTCTAGGAAGATTATGTTTTAAATGTACAAAATTAACTACTTGAAGCCAATGTTACGAAATTTCAGAATCATGATCAAGTCGTGATATTTTATAATTAGTATATGAAATGTGGCATGAGCAGAAAAGCATATAAAAAATAGAAAAATCCCGCAATCAACTATACATAATCTAATAATTCATTAATTAAATGCCTATTACAATTATTTCCCCCCGAAAAAACATGGTTTACGGTTTACCATTTTATATAGAAAGTTATTTAATTGAAAGTCAAAGATTAATTTTAATGCATGTCTAATATAAAACATTGATGATACATATGTATAATGTTAGGAAATTAACGCTAAAAAACTCTTAAAGGGTCAATAATTAAGTTATTATTTAAAATTTTAAAAAAATATCATCTAAAATTAAAAAACGTTATCATCCAAACAAAATAAAAGTGTTCATACATAAAATATAAGAGTTATCATCCATAACACATATACCATCATCATCAAATATATTATCCCAAATATGTTAACTCCCAAGTCTTTCTAAAAAATATTAGTCACCATTCATTTATCTTATAAATATTTTTATTATACTATTGTAAACAAGTTTTACTATTTGTCTATTTCATATTTGATTATTCTTCTACTGTGATAAATTTAGTTATTTTAGAGATTGATTGTTTAATTAAAAATATATATATAAATCATTCGGTGAATATTAATGCACAATGCAGAAAATAAGGATTGTGGCGCTCTTTAAATTTTAAAATATAAATTATAAATCATAAACTCTAAATTTTGAACTCTAAATTCTAAATCCTAAATTTAAACTCATATAATTTAAATTCTAAACTTAAATTTTAAATTTAATAACTTCTAAATTTAAATCATAAATATAAAATATAATAAACGGAGAGTTAAAATTTATTTAATTAATAAGGTGCGCAATAATCACTCTTTAATAAGAAGTAGTGTATAAGGACGAGCCAAATCATCAGGTATGATAGCTATAACCATATATATACAAGTTGTGTTGTTTATACTAATTTATGTATAATTGCTAATTTTTATACATGCTTATTAGATCTACAGTTGTCTCTAATAATTTTCTCTCTATTATTATGTTAAGTATCAATTATGGGGGTGTTAATATAGTTATTATTAAAATGTTGAGACACCTATTTGAGGGTGAAAAAATATCCCTCATAAGTCATAACTATGGCATTATTATGGCCTTATCATCACACACATGATAACATGGATATCAGTGTGGGATCAATAACAAACTTAGGAAATTAAATGTGATATATGAGCATGAATTTGATAGGTATTCAAAACCAAAAACTACGCCACAACAAAGTTTCAACTATAAAAGGATTTTACCATAATTGATGGTTTTATGCTTCTTCTTTAAGCTTTACCCACAAAATACCTTTGGTGACCATTTCGGTTATTGTTCTATTTTTGTCTTCATTTAACCACTATTATTGTATATAATACAAATTGCTTTAATTTATTCCTAACCGAAGAGAATATCTAACCATTGTTAAAAGACTAAACAAAAAAAATAATTGAAGCTATATATTGCAAAAATAAATTCAGCAACCTACTTTTATATGAAGGAATAGAGAATAAATTTGGTATAATGGAAACAAGATATGATGGCCGAGTGGAAAATAGAAATAAAACCTACTTGGCTCACGTAACACTTAAAGGTTCTAGATATATATTCATAATTAATAATGGAAATGACAATATGGATTCTAGGGGATTGTTATTACTTTTACTTATATCATATTAGTTCTAGCAAAAAACAATTAATATTGGTGTACATATAAAATACATAAACACATCCTAATTAATCACTTTCTCAAGTGAAAAATATTTATGTGTTTCATGTGTTTTATGAGTACACCTAGCAAAACCGAAAAAAAAATATAATAATACGCAATTAGTCGTATACGTTAAAATAATATAATAATAATAATAATATATAATTAATTGTCTAATAATTATGCGTTTAAATTATTTGTGATTTCATAAATTTGAAAATTAGTTATTTTTGTTGATAATGTAATAGACAATATATTAAACTTTTTTGCAATTAGTTTGGTTTATCATCACTAGCATGATGAGGATTTTTGCAATTATTTTATTTTATGCGATTCGTCGGCTAGCCAATAAACCAAGTCTAACAAAAGCAATCATATAATTATATGGAGTAATACGAAAAATAATAACTATAGCTTATGATCAATAATTAATTTGGCCTTGTATTGAAAAGGTTAAGTCTAGCACTCTAGCTTTAAACCATACTTAATTTCACTGTCACTTTTTTCAGTTCACTCTATTATTCCATCTTTCCTCAAAAAGTTGTTTGTTTAATTTTGTCATACGACCAATCACAACTAACGAATCACTTAATATAACTCATTTGCACCCCAAAAACAACTCATTTAATTTTCAATATTATAAATTAATTTTGATTGTTCTACTGATTAAGTCTATTGGTTAATAACAAACTCTTAGATAGAGCTCAAATTTAAGTCTATTGGTTAGTAACAAACTTTTAGATAGAGCTCAAATTTACGACGGATTAATTCTCAACTTACTGGATTGGAGATATTAAAAAAAAATAAATTTAAATATTACAAATCCTTCTTTAATATAAAATATTCAACTCACATATATACATGATGATCATATTTAAATTTGTTTTTTCAAAATAAAATGAAATAAAATAAAACAAGAAACAGTTGTTCCACCGTTTAATTAATTAAATATTTTAAAATTGTTGTATATGTAGCATGTGCAACTGGGAATCTTGCTGTTGTGGACCTCATATTAATTTGCCCATACTCTATATGTACCAGTTGGTAGCCCATCACACACACATAATTTATAATTTATAATTGGAGAGAAGCTCACTTCCTCCTCCTTTTTCTGGGTCTTTTCTTTTATATAGGAAAAAAAAAGAATGAAATGATGATAGGATAGGAATTTATTAGCATCAATATTTCTTTTTTCATTTAAATATTTTCTTCAATGATATAATTAATTTATAAATTTTTATTATATATTTTTTTAAGAACCAGACCGGACATGGTTGAATCGAAAATGGAACCAATTTCCTATCTAATCTGGTTCAAGAAAAAACGGCTAGCGAAAATATCTATCACAATGAGTCGAACCGATGGTGAGCCAATTAAATTAGTCTAGTTTTTAATGAAATAATCAATATTTAAAAAAATAATATTATATAGTAAATTATTTTAATATATATTAAGTGAACCGAGGACTCGATTTCGGTCAAACTTAATTTTAAATTACTGAACCAATTACTATACAAATTCAATAACCAGTGTGATTCTCACAATCTTTATATATATAAAAACCAGCAGCCATATATTTATATATATTTATACATGTGAATTTACACAATTTTTTTCAATTAAATAATCAACCACCAAAATAATCAAACCTACACCATATAAATAATCAAACTTGTTTAGTTGTTTATTGGACTTCCAATATTCTCAATTATTCTTAATTGCACTTGAAATTATATATATTGTAGACGGATACCTTTTGTCTAGCTAGCCCCTTATCCAATCCAATCATGTATATGTATACAAGTTGGCGTAGAGTTTTTTACATGCATGCATATATTATATATGTCAGCAATGCTAGATAATCAATAAAAATTCAACCAACATTAACCAATAATTTAAATTGGATGTTCTATTTTTTTATGTTTCAGATGTTTTATTTTTTAAAAAAATATAAAATTGGTGGGTAGTTGTTTTAGGTTTTAGATGTTCTATAATTTTTATTGTGGATGTTCTATAAATAATAGTTACGAATATTCTAATTTTTATTAATTAAAAAATTATTGGTTATCTATACTTTTCATATATATATATATATATGACAACAAAATAATTCTGTTTGATCATATTATTCTTTGTGGACTTTGGTTAAGTAAGGACTAATTGGGAGATGTATTTGAACATATAT
>JASCZI010000229.1:0-10386 GCA_036250425.1 Stylosanthes scabra
TGTCCCCAAGCTTAGGTTAAATTTTGATGATGATCGGATGAGAATTTTATTAAGGTCGTTTCCGAGTGCGGCACTCAATACTTTGCCAATTTGTAATTTTTTTTTTACAAATCTCGGTGGAAGTAATCGATTATCCTGCCCTGGTAATCGATTACTTTTCGTAGGTAATCGATTACTTTATCCTGGTAATCGATTACTTGGAGCTTTTTCTTGGAAGCAATCGATTATGCTGTCCTTGTAATCGATTACCTTTCATATGTAATCGATCACTTTGTCCTGGGTATCGATACCTCTTCATAGGTAATCGATTCCCTCGTCCTGGTAATCGATTACCTGGAGCCTATTTCTTTTTGATTCTAAAAACAAAATCCCTTCTTAGAAAATTCTACGGACCAATCTTAAATGCATTTATTTATAAAATACTACAGTAATTAACATGCAGGGTGTTACATTTAATGGATTTTTAAATGGATTGTGGAGCAATAAATGCTTAATAAAAAAATCTTATCTAAATGGATTTTTTCAATAAGTTTGTTATCCACAATTTTATCTTTATAGATTTTCTAATAAAATCTTTATGGATGCTCTGAAAAAGTTATTAAAAAAACTCAAATGAGACTTTGTGGTGGTCCAATTGAAGAAGCGATCCATGAAACTAATAAAAGGATGAATCTCCTCCATGAGTCAAGCTCCGATTATTCCTTACCACCGAGTTTCGAGGACTGTATGCAAGCTGAGGAGGTATCAAAAAACAATAAAGGAGGGAAGCGAATCAGTCTTCGCAATCAAGCAGAAGCGGAAATAGGTTCAACATAAAATACCAAAAGGAAGAAAGAAAAGACAGATAACAAGATAGAGGACAAGCTCAAAGACGTCTAAGAGGAGATCGAAAAGGTGTGATGACAAGATTGAAGATGTTGAGGAAGCGGAAAAAAAAAAAAAACATTGCAAGTCTGTGAAGAAGATGGCATATTTTTCGATGAAGATGAAGATGTGGTTTTGGCAACTCTAAGGAGGAAGAAAAAGAACAAATGGAAAAGTTGTTACAACAGTTCCAAGGTCAACATAATGGGGAATAAATCTGTGCAAAAACACTAAGGCGGTATGAAACTATCGAAAAGACTTGTTATGTGAAGTGTTCGATCTCTATCCAAATAATATCTTGTTAGGAGTCGGTAGGCAGTTAGTAGGTATATATATTGTTTCGGGTTTGGTGAAATTTAGGAATGGTTCTTTAGTGTATTGTTCTTAAAGATTAGGCGTGGAGACTATGGGATTAGGTGAATAGGTCTATGGATTTTGCTTGCGGTATCTTAAATCTTCCGAGAGAATTAATTTGCTAGTGTTATAAATTGATAGGAAATAGGTGATGTAATTTGGCATTTTAGTTTGTTTGCGTGTTTTTTTATTGCTTGTTCTTGTTTTGAACCCTATCACGTTCCACTTTTGGGAGACAATGTGAGATTGTAACATATCGAAAAAAAAAATTATAAATAGATGATCTATGAATCAATATAAAACATATATATTATAAATTATGAAAAAATCAAAATATAATTTTTGTATTTTCTCTCGTGTGAAAGTCTTTTCTTGTTTTCCCAGAAAGGACAAAAAAATAATCTTATCAAGATATTTTATAGCGACCATTCCGATCTTATTAAGGTAATTTGTAGCGATCGTTTGGATTTTATCAAGATAACTTGTGGCGATTTTTCCAATTTTATCAACGAATCTTGTGGTGGTGATCAAAACCAAAACTTATCACTCACATTCTCATCTATCTTGAGTGTGACGTTTATATCTTTCTTATATCAAAAAAGAAAAAATAAAAAAAAAAATCTATTTTGATCGGTTCATCCCGCGATACTCATTATTTCGTATCTAAAATTTGTTAAAATTAAACACTCCGTCAAGTGTGGAGCTGGATTTTTTTAAATAAATAAAATATTTATGAATATATATATTTGTAGAAGAATTTACATTTTTAAACTTTGTTACACATTATCATAGTGCACACATAAGAAAGGTAAACAGTATAAAAAAAAAAGAAAAAAGACAGGTAAACACACAAATCTATCTCATCTATATAATATTTCGTTTGCAAATGAGATAATAAAACCTGTTTATCATGTAAGCATATTTCGTTTACTCACAAATTTATATATTTTCTTTTAATAATCTATTGAATTTGAAATCTCAGATGATAAAACCCTACTTGGAGTGATATATAATAAACTTTTATCAGTCCGGTTGACTAGGAATATATATGGATTTGAAAGATTATTGTTTGCTTGAGAGGTGTTTTATTTTCTTGTTAATTTGACTAGCAATTCATCACCTACATTTCCCCTCTAAACATGACATGTTAATGACAAAAATCCAAACAGCGATATTCATGTTCTTATGCATGCCTACGATTTTAATTTACATCATCAGAAAAAGTTAGGAGTAGCTACTACATACTACACTTCCTATGCTCCAATACATGCATCTTTCCCAAATATTAATTATTTATTCAACATTCACATATATTCCTTCATGTTCTAAATACTATATAGCCTTTTTTCTAAGGAAAAAAAGAAAGGTTGCTAGATCCTAAGACCTTAAATTGCGGCCAGATCTACAATAATATTTTGTTGAATTTTTTTTTGGTGACATAAAAGGAAGTCATCATAATTCATTCTCTGATAATTTCTTAATATTTAAAATAGTAAAAAAAATTAAATATAAATATTATTTTTTAATATTAAAAATATAAAAAATTTTAAAATATTTTTTAGAAATTAAAAAGATAATTAGGAGAATTCATTATAATTCAAAATTCTTTTCCTGTGTTAAAATGTATTTTCTTTAAAAAATTCAACTTTTTATATTTTTAATATATATACTTTTAAAATATCAAATACATTATATTTTAATTTTAAATATATATCCTTAAAAATATTTTAGTTAATTTCTATCTACTTTTGTTAGCTTTTGAAAACTATAGAGCCAAATTTGAAAGTATATATACTACTTTATCCTAAAATAATATAAAAGCACAGGGATAGTTGTAAACCCATAATCTAATTATTTGAGTATTCAAAAATTATTTTGATGAAAACAATTTTTGTCTTGAATAAATTAGTTGTTCTTAACAAAAAGAAATTAAAAAATTAATAATATTTATTTTTTATATTATGACACAAATTAACCCCTAAGAAAATAAAAACATAAACTAGTTCCTAACATTTTTTAAAAATAATAAATTAATCTTTTTTTTTCCTAAAAATGAGAGGGTTATTGTTCCTTTTATTTTGTTAGGAATTTATTTTTTTAAGCCATCAAAAAATATATTTTTTTCAATATTTTTAAGAAATAATTTATGTAAAAAACATTATTAGTAATCAATTTGAGATATTACCCTGCTTTGTAAGTTAGCAACTTCTATTCACCTTCCCATATCTGAAAATTATTTTCTTTATACAGCATACATTGACATTGAATTATTTTTATAATGCAATCACATCTCTTTGCATGCAAACATCAATACAACCTTGTTTCCTTGATTGTTCATATAACTTCATTAGTTGTAATTTCTGATATTCTATTGCTTCCCACATGCAACTTCCTTAATTTTATTTTCTCCTCATCTCTCAGACAACTCCATGGAACATTGAAAAATAAATAATTAGTTGTCATCAGAATCCAACAACACAAAGGAAATTTCATCCAAACCACACGGTTGTATGTATTCTATATATTGTATTGTGTTGGATCTCTTTATATATATAACTCCACAAATCTCATATACCTATCATCATAACCCAAAATAAATTTCCCTTAAAGTTTCAAACTTTCAATAACCAGAATCTTATTCTTCTTCACATACCAAATATTAAAACTCCAAAGGCAAAAAAAGGGGGGAAAATGATGATTCAATTTTTTTTACTATTGTTCATTTTAATATCAAACACTACTCTTGGTGTATCATCAATGGCCACAATTAACCAACCCCAAATCACTGAACAATCTGTTTTTTCACAACCACCTTCAAATTCAAATCCTCCTCCTCCTCCTACTACTACTCATCAAATTGGAATGAGAAAACTTGGTAAGCACCAAGTAATAATAGGATATTCTAATAACATCCCAAGTCCTAGTCCATCTGAGTCGCCCAAAATTGATCATCAGAAGAACAATAATAAGAACAAGAAGATGGAATCTTCAATTTCAGAAGGAAGCAGTAGTAATAGTGGAAGTGTTCCTAATCATGAGAGGAATTCTGTTGAGGAGCAGCCACATTATGATGATGATGTTTTGAATTATAAGGGTGAAGAACAAGTAGGGGAACATGAACAACACTTGTTGAAGAATGAGAAGCAGCATCACCATGCATTTGACAATTCTGTTGCAGGAGGTGGAGTCATTCTTGGTGGGCTTGCCACAACTTTCTTGGTCTCAATTTTCTGTTATATCAAAGCTACCGGCAGAAAAAAATCAGATATCTCTACTTCTTCATCATCATTGTAATTATCTTCTTTTTTTTCAAACCATATATGAGACAGAAATACTGTGATATAAAAAGCATTTTTTGTTATTAACTTTGGAAACTAAAAGATAATATAACTTTTTTTTTAATCTTAAAACAAATGGTTGTGGCTATGGTGAAGTATATTTAGAGGATTATTGAAACCAAACCAAAGTATTGCAAAATCAGAAAAGTTGATAACCAGTCAAATGTGGCACTTTCCACATGCCAAGGTTTGATCACAACGTTGCAACTTAACATGCCAGTTACGTTTGAAAATTTGGAAAGCTAGAAAGAGTTATGTGAAATTTGGGGAGGTCAGTTAATTTGGGGTCAATTAACTAAAATTTAGAAGCCAGACCTTTATAATATATCGAAGTGTTGGTATATGCTAAAGAAATTGGACACCAAAAAAACTATGCTAAAGAAATTTGTAGATATGAGTAATATTATATCACGTCAGAATTTATTATTTTCTGTCATTGTTTAATTTTCAATATTAAAAAGCTAAAGTACTAATTAAAGACGTTGATGATTAAAACAAAATAAATTAAAATTAATTGTCATTTAATATTTTTCGTAAAACAATAAATAAGAATCCATCTTCAATTTAAAAAAAAAAAACAAATTATAAATTTAATCATATATCATCGTATTATTAAAAATAATTATTCCTTATTTGAACATATAAATTTAATTAAGGATAATGCTATTTGAACGAGTAGTTTTGACCAATTAAGTGTAATTAAGTGGTTTATTTTTATGGTAAATAGAATATTATTTTGGTGTCAAATAGTATAAAAAGTGCACCTAAATAAAGTTCTATTTGATACTGAAATTGTCTTTTATTTAGCATAGAAATAAATCATTTAATTGTACTTGGTTGAACAAAACCACTTGTTCATGTAGAATTATTGTTTAATTAAATAGTTATATAAAAGTATAAAATTCTATATAGCCAAAATTAAGTTTTTATAAGTGTTGGTTTGAATTGACTTTTTTAAAAGAAAGATTTTTTTTTTTAAGGAAAAATACTTTTCATTAAATTTAAAATATTTTGATGTATTTTTTTTTAAGTAAAAAAAAAATTAAGCTCTTATTAGAGATGATACTCGAAGAAGAAAAGAAAAGGAAGACTCTAGCCCCGAAGGACTATTCACTTCTGTGCTCAACTTCTCTCCCAAGAAACACACACTATTTCACTCCCGAAGCTCAAAGCTGAAACGACGAGTGTCTAAAACCTTGCAATCCCAAAACGACAATGGCCACGGACAAGTCGGTGATGGCGGTCATAAGGGCGGCCAGGCCATCCTTTCGAAAGGACCACGACAAAGCAGCGTTTGTCGTTCACGCAACCTTCCTCTCTTCCGGCTACCTCCTCACCGCCACCGGCCCCCAAGCCCTCTCCGACGACGCCCTCTCGAATCCCTCCACTGGTATCACTCTCACTAATTCCCCTCTTTTCTTCTCCCTTTTTTTCGTTAACGAAATCGTTTAATTTTGATATATTCGAAATGAAACGAATAAATATCTAAACATACTTGATTATCTAGCTATGCAGAGAAAAAGGAACAATTATCTCAGTGAATATAAATCAAATTCTTATTTAGAATGGTCCTACAAATTGTCAATGTTGTTGACTATGTGAAAACCGTTTGCATAGTGAGTCCGTTGAACGGTGTTAAAGAGTTTTGCAGTTATCTAAAATAATTTGTTCTTTGAGTTGATGATTTATTGAAAACCATCAAATACTGATATGTGATGATTGAGTGAATTACAGAGGTTTATTATTTAGATTATTAACGGTTGTAAAGTATCAATTTCACATGAAGTTAACTGCATGTGAGGTTCCACCGAGTAAAATTGAGTTTTCTAAGGTGGTGACTGTTAATGAATCATGATAACCACAGATAATGGCAGTTCTTGTGCAAAACCTGCAAAATCCTTGGACTTCCACACCAGACAAAGAATTAGGCTATGTAATATATAAAGCTGAAGTTGGAAGATAGCTTGTGAAAGAGAAAATGTAGCAAATTGATGTGTGCAGCTGAATTTTATAATTAGGGTTTACTGATCTTGTTTAATGTGTGGTTCCTGGTTGTGTGTAGAGGAGGTGTCTGTAGAGAACTGGAACCAACTAGACCAAGAATATGCCTTTGTTTATGTCAATCCAGAAAAGGTTTCGCATAAAGTGCTGGTGAAGTGCCTCGTCATGAATGATAAGTTACTCATTGATGCTTTGAAGGAAGGGTCTTCTGACCCGGCACACCTTGAGATTTGGTAAGGCTCTTCTTTATCCTGGCACCTGGCATTGCAAAATTAAGATTTTTTTAACTGACCAACTTGGTTTTCTATTTGTTGATGACTTGTTTTTATTACTCTTTTTATTTTAATAGCATTTCCATTCTTGATAGAGGAAGACCAGAAATTAAAATATAATGGCTAAGGTGGGGGAAAAATATCATACGTGATTTTAAATGAAAGCTGAAGTACTGAATGGTGATTTGAAAACCATTTGAATTTATAGTATGTACTCTGTATTCCTCTATAGCTTAGGGTACTGCTTGAAATGAAATTTTTAGAATTGTCAACTTTTACCCTTTCCCCTGTTCCTTTCTTTGTCACATCAAATATTAAGATAAAGTAGTTAAGGGAATATAAAACCAACAAAAATGTTTTTGGATGTTCTATGCTGCAGCATTCAAACTTTTGTGTGTAATCTGCTTTTCTTTTCAGATGGAAATTTTCCTGTGTCGGATATGTTGTGAAAATTAAAATTTTCTTTGGTGAATTATACTTGTTGTGAATTTAAGGCTATATCATGATCTGGGGCTTTGGTTTTTCTAAATGCAGTGTTAGGGACTATACTACAGCAAATGAAACCAGCAATTATTCTGAGCAGTTCAAGAATTTGGAGCAGCTGGTGAGAAGACTAAATCAGGATATCTTGTCCAAATTAGATGGTTCCTCTGCTTCCAGCTCAGCAAGTAATCCTCGTAGGTACATATGGTTTCATACCTCAATCACCTCTTTTTTTTTTTTTTTTTTTCCTTATATAATCTTCCTTCTTCCTCGTCAAATGTTGAATGGTGCTCTAATATATTTGTAGAAGTATTGGGATTTTCCCATTTCTGTTCTTTTATATAGCTCCTGGATTTCATGTATATGGCATCAAATATGCATTTCCTTGTGTGTATATGATTTACTGATTACGGGTAATTGTGGCTTTCTGTTACCATTCTCAACATTTTAGCTATTTGCATTGATACCAGATTTGCACACAGTTTCCAGTGAAATATTTTATTCTTCTGAAAGTTTCTGTTATGTTTTATCTAATAAACATTTTCTTTTGACTTTTTTATGTGTATTATGCTAAGTTGTTCAATACCGAAAGTTACATGATTTTTTTACCACTATGAATTTCAAGATATTTGATTATGCTGCCCATATGTTTTATCTGTTTATCAGATTTCTTGATTGATTCATAGTCCACAAACATAATACAATTCTAAGGGAACAAATTTTGATTTGATGCCCATTTGGTGGATGGTTGATCATATTTCACTTTTTACTTGAGGTAGTGAACATGTCAATTCGTCTGTCCATGTCCTTTTGTGTTCACAAAGTAAACCATGTAGAATAACCAAACCAAGCACAGGGGTAAATTTCCATGTGCTAGGTAAACTGTTTAGAAACTACAAACACCACAATAATTGTACTCTCAGAAAATTTTTCCATGAGCTAGGACATGAAACTTGTATAAATTGAAGTTGGTACTTACATTGAAATTAAACTTATGGTTGTACTTTGTATTAAACGATTGTTCTGCATATGATGATTTTGAACATATGATTTGTTTCATCAGATATCTTCTTCACTAAATTGTGTAATTGTACTTTACAGCTCTGGATCAAGTGAAGCCAGGCAAGAGATACACGAACCTCCTGTTGGATTTGGTGGACATGGGGGTGCTCCAATTCATCCCACTGGGTAAGGCTTTGCCTATTGGCATTATGATTTCTATGTAGTTTCTCAAACGTTGTTGTCATCCTTGAATGATAGAATAGATAGATAGATAGATAGTTAGTTAATTGTCCATGCTTGTGATGTGAATAGGCAGTGTCACTGGTCATGATGATGTTATCAGTTTTGATCCTTTAAAGTAAGTATCCTTGTGAAGTGAAAAAGTGAGATCATACTTGAATAAGTAACTCCTATTGGGCATGGATCCCACCACGAAGTTATCTAAAGTTGGAGTTATTATTTTACAATAATATTCAATTTAGTTTTTCCACATCTGTTTTACATATAATTACTGTTTCCTACTAAGTCAAGGATTTTTTAAAATCACAGTAACCATGATGTCATATTTATCTTCAAACACTCTTAGGACTTATTAATTTTAGTAAGCCTTGTCCATTTATTTTTCCAACTGATGCAAACCAGATATCTAGGTAAATGGTCAGTTGCTACCTTGTAGACAAGAAGGATATGCCATTTGTTTAATTTTTGTGTGTCTAGTGTTTGTCAAGATCATTTTAGTACTTAGTATCTTCAATGGAGCAATCGATTCCCTTAGTGGCTTCCAAGCTATGCTATCTTTATTAGCTGTCTTCACCATCTGCTCATCATATATTATTGTTGACCCCTGCATTGATCGATATTTTTGTCCTTTTCTGTAGAGTCATATATCCTCCAGTTAGTCCAGTTGGTGGTAGTGATCTCTTTCCTGGGCCTCCTGCTGGAGTGTATCCTACATGGTATGTTGTCTCCAATATCTTTTTTTCTTTCAAAGTTGTTAGCTCCATGTTAAAGTGTTCTTTAGTGTTCGTTAAATTGAAACTGTTGTCTTTGATATTCAGGGGCGATCCTGGCACTGGTGGCAGCATGCTTGTAGGTATGTATCAAGCAAAAGTTCCAATTTAAATACAATCATAACAAACATTGTTTCCCCTCAATATTTGCAATGCTGAGTTCTCAACTTGGAAACAGGGCCTAACGATCCCCGTTGGTTTGGTGGAGAACCCCCTTTCCCCGGAGGACAGCCGTAAGCTATCTATATTGCTTCCTTCCTGCATTTTCTCTCCTATGATGACTTCTCATTTTTGAACCTCACATCTATGGTTGTATTTATCAAAACAGGGGAGTCCCTCCTGGTGTTCCACCAGGTGCACGATTTGATCCCTTTGGTCCACCGGATGTTCCTGGCTTTGAACCCAACAGGTTTCAGAGGTATGATTTGTTTATTATGTCATTTTGCAGCTATAGTTATGCCCTTAACAAAGAAGCTGTTACGATAGTTAAATTTTTCTTGTTTCCTTTTTTCCTTTTTCAGGAGACCACCTAGGCAAGGTAATGATGTTCATCCAGATTTAGAACATTTTCGGAGGGATGGTGATTTTATATAGTTACCGAATATCACATTGTACAGGGAACTGTTTAGTCATATTTGGAACATGACCAATTCTACGTTCCTTTCAAGCTTCTAAAATTATGCTGAAATTATGGAATTTGATCTTGATATATGATTTTGGAAAAAGTTGTGAATGTGGAATTTACTAGTGTATGTGTGTCCTGGGCAATTGATTTTTGGTATAACATCCATCTCTGTAATTTTGTGGAATTTAGGCTCCGATTTGTAGTTGTTAGTAACTAAAAGGTGGAGTTGTTACATGTAAATTACCGTTAAACTTCAGAAGATGTCCAAAGAAATCAATGAACCAAAAACATGGATTTGTTTCAGGGGTTTATCTTCTAGAATTTGTAAGCTATAATAAACACATTATCTTTTAGATTTTCAACTTATCATGCAAATGAAAAAAAAAAAAAAAAAAAAAAGTCAAGGTAGTTACCCCTATAGCTTTATTTTTTACCTG
>JASCZI010000229.1:10455-20577 GCA_036250425.1 Stylosanthes scabra
GTCCCACTTACATTAATTTAAAGAACATGACACATTTGGTTGATGCGGTAGAGACTAGAGATGCATTAAAATTTAAACCAAGTTTCAATACTATGTCTATGACAAAATCTAGAAATAGTAGACAAAGAAATTATTTCAGGAGAACGGAATTTAATATATACAAGTTTTTTATTTAAGTGGCACAATTTTTATACTTACCGTATTCATTAAATAAAATTTAAGATGGAAGATATTTGTCTTATTTATTTTTATATTTATGTTTTATTGTTGTTTAATTATTTTATTAATTATTTCTTATGGTATCATTAAATTTTTTAATTATGTTTTTCGGTTTTTCCGTTTGAAAATTAAAATTGATTTTTTACTATTTATATTTCAGAAAAGGCATAATAATTATAGAATATTTGTTTTTAGTCCACTATTTATTTTAAATCAAATACAAAAAACAAATATTCAAAGGATATTTCGTGTGAGGCTAACAAAAAATACAGTATTTTTACAAGTATTAAGTTAAAAACTCTTATGTAATAAAATGACTTAACTACAAACTTTTAAATAAAAAAATTAATTATAAAATTCAAAAAATTATAAAAAAATAATAGAACAATTAAATATTTATTTTCTTATTAAAATGTTAGTTGAAACAATAAATTTGTCTATGTTCGGAGTGATATTTTCTTTTCTACTATATGATATAATCCTCGTTTAATTTTCTAATAATTGAAAAATGACTCCTTTCCAGGGAAAAAATAAACTTTGATGTGCTAATACTATCAAAGATCAATTATTCCATTATGCTATTTAATTATATCTGTTTTGTTTGGCTATTTGTATGAAGATTAATACATTTTTATATGGAAATATGTAATAAATAAAAATAAAACTTTAAAAAATAAAGAGAAAAGAAAAAGGGTTTAAGGGTTAAGGTTTTAAAGCAGGAAAGTGGCGTCCAATTTCTCAGTCATCTCCTCTCCTCTCCTCTCAAAAGGAGACGTAACAGAGTAAGAAACGTGTGGCACGATTTGTGTGTTCCTTCCAGAAGCCCACCCCACCAAACATCACAACATATCATAAAAATCCAAATTAAAATTAATTAAATTAAATTAATACCTTCATATGCCACCCTTTTCTTCTAGAGAAACCATGCACATACTTAAGAAAATGTCACAACCGAACCCAATTAGCCCCTGTCACTGTCAATGGCATTAATTAATTAGTCCCTTTCAATTAAGGGTGGATATAATAATAATAATTACAATTACAATTACAATATAATCATATGTGCCTCATGATAGTTTCTACGCAAATACATGCCCATCTTTTTCTTTCTTTTTTTCCAAAAGCCTTTAAAAGCTCTCAAATCCCCAAAGCTTCATAGCTCTTGAACCTCATCATCATCATCATAAGGTTTTATTTGAAGCTCACCAAGAAGAACAAATTATGAATAGTAATAAGGCACCAGTGATTCTGTTCTTACTACTAATCTTGATTGTTTCAAATGGAGAGAGATCTTCATCAGTTGTAGAAGGAAGGGCACTCTCCTTAATATCTCATCAAGGTTAATATCGTAATTACAACTCTACAATTTCAATTCATTCTTACATGTTTATTATCTCTTGTTTTATTATGTACAAGTTATGCTGATTTTGTGTGATTGATTCTATTTATATTTTGCAGGGTACTCAAAGATTTTTTCGACACTTGGAGTTGTTTGCAAGTGTTGTGATGGAATTGGTGGTGCCTGCTCAAATACTTGGACAAATTCTTGCACTAATTTGCAGTGTTTACCTTGGAAATCACACTAGTTCATAATCTGTTTTTCATTAGTTTTTTTTTTTTTTTTTTGTATATCAAAGTTTAGGAATTAGGTAAAGGAATTAAAACAATCCCAGAAGTGTCGTGGTGTTTGTGACTTCAGTGGAAATAGAGATGATTAAAGAAACTAATTTGGGACCTGTTACAGATTGAATTCACCCAGCATTTCTCACAGAAATCATTATAGAGCGAGTAATATATATGGAGGTGACTAAAATATTTGGGTAAATAAGGGAAAATAATTAAAGAAGTTGATAGTTTAAAACTGTCACACGATGATAATTTAGTAAAAATATTAAATTATTGTTCGATTTTCAACAATTAATTATGGATAAATGAATGCAAAGGGAGAGAGTTGATGTGAGAGTTAACTTGTAATTGTATACTATTCTGGTGGCAGACTAGCTGGAATGGATCAAATTTTCTTTATCTAGTAGAACTGTCTTTCGGTCTTATTAAAATTTAAAACTTAGAAATTAGAAGCAGCTTTCGCCTCTGAATATTCTGTATAATAAATTAATAATATTAATTCTTTTTTATTTTTGGACAAATAATATTAATTGTCCAAAAACATAAAAGAAATATGGACTGGGTTATTACAAGGTCAAAAAGGACTGGTTTTTTTTTGGACCTTAATTCAAAAGGAACAGTTGATGCAACTCATATAATTGGACTAAAGAAATCCACAATAAGCAAGACTTGTATAATAAAAAAACAAAATAAAAGAAGAGAGAGAGAGAACTACTGAATAATGAATAGGATAAATGTCCAAAAAAATTTTCACCAACTAAATAAAATAATGTCCAAACTAAATAAAACAAGCTAATAGGACAACCTTAGTCCTTAACCAACCATCCCTCCCCCAAAAGGGAAGAGCATGTCCAAAAAAAAAAAAACACAAGGGAAGAGCTTTCAGTTTTTTTTTTTTTTTTTGTCGGATACACACTACATTCTCACACACCCACATTCTCACGCACCCAAGGTAATCATTATTAGACTACTGTCTAGTTTTACAAGGCCTAAAGTAGCATTTGGTTACTGAAACTAAAACTGCAAGAGTTTGTTAGCCAGAAAAATTGGGACTAAAACTTTAATAATATTTCATTTCTAAATTATCCATATTCAACTTTTCAAATTCCAATCATACTCCATCCATCAATATCTCCCTTCCACCTTTTTCTTTCTCTTACCCAGTCCCCATTTTTGTTCTTTCTCTTCTCCAATTTCCCATCTCCATTTTTCTTATCATATTCAACCTGCAAGAGACTATTTTTCTCAACAACCACATTATCAAACATGACATTTTTTCAAAATTGCCGGTGAAAGCCAATGGGTCTAGCAGCGGAAGAAAACGCCCTTCGTCTTTGTCACCCAGAGACAGCACCCAGCAAACAGAGCCAAATAGGGGGCGAAACGGCGGCCTGAGCAAGTTGCTTCCGGTGACTCTTCTTGTAGATGGTGGTGAAGATTCAACCGATTCGAAGCAAAAAAAAGAAGAATATGAAGACCGAAACTTAGCCTTCATTTAAAAAACTTTGTTTTTGAAGATTGAAAGTTAAGATTTTTATCTGAAAGAGTAAGAGACTAAATCATCATGGTTTGAGTCTTCAGTTTGAAAGAAAAAGAAGAGTAGATTATTAAAGAAAGAGTGTGAAAGATGTCAGGTGCAAAAGAAAGTAAAATAGTGAAATCAAACAGTGGAGATTAATTGTTTGTGTAAGGGGTATTTTAGTAATTGTGTTTATTTCAATCTTAGTATTTATCGAATCAAACACAAACTTAATTCAGTTCTTCCTTCTTCCAATTCCAATCTCTCATCCAAACTAGACCTAAAAGATCACCATTTAAATTAATAATCTTATAATGACAATTCCAAACCTGGGTACTCAGGTTAAGAGACTATACTCCTTACCACCCAGGTTACACGGGTGACGGCAGCGCTCTTCTTTGATCTGTCAAAATATAAGGAGAAAGAGAGAAAAGAGAAAAATGGGAATGAGATTTAGTAGTTAGTTGGAAGGCGTTTTTTTTTTGGGATATAATTAAAAAATTTGTTTTTCGTACATTATGAATGTAAAAAAGTTTTACCTAAAGAGCCGTGTATTATCATATTAGAAGAGTAATTAATTTTTAAATTCTATGTATATTGTCTGTACAGAAAATCGTATAAATTGCATAGTATTATAAATTGTTATTGCAGGTATTATTCATTTCCCGAAAAATTTATAAATTAATTATTTTAAAAGTAATCTAAATATATAAATATAATTGAATGATAGTATAAATTTATTTATACTGTATCAAAATTATAATTAAAATGAATTAAACTATGAGATAAATTTGTGATAAAATAGTAAAAGATCATACTTAATAAATAATTGAAAAAAATTGAGAAGATTGATTTTCCAACATTACTATCGGCTAAAACCCTTGAATTTATTGCTTGTTTGAAAATTAAACTAAAGTAATTAAATATTGACTTGCAAGTTGAATTCTTTTATTTTGGTTAATGGTAATCATTCAACCACGTAGCATGCATCGTCTTATCACAAGTTTGAAGGAAAATATCATTTATTGCTCTATCCGATCTATTTGACAGTCATGGTTCCAAGCATACTCATTTTGACTATGTTGATTGGTTTATTATATAAATTTTATTATTATCAAGTATTTTAAGAATATATTCTTTTTAGTTATTAGAGTAATTTTTTTTTAAAAAAAATTATGCTCATAATATCATTGCACTTATAAAGAGTCCTTAAGACAAGCTTTTAACAAAAACCTAGTACAAATTATTATTATTATTATTTACTAATAATTAGTTATTAATATTTAAAAGTGTTAGTTATAAATATGGTGTTGGGCTATTAGCTAAAAGTATTAGACGGATATAAATTAAAATTGTTTACCCTTAAATTTTCTCATTGGTAAACAATATTATATTGTCTAAAATAAATGTATATGCATAAAGGTTGTCTATATACATTAGCTTTTCAATAAATAAAATGAAGTATCTTTTATATATGATTCTATCACACATATAAAACAAATCTACTAAAATTACATCATTTTTTTAAAAAAAATCATGTCAAAAAAATTCTTTCATTAAATTGAGGGATAATTATTACAACATTACAAAAATCAATAAAATAAGGATAAACTTGAAAAGAAAACTAATTAATATTATATTAAAGCTCCAAAATAGCAGATATTATTAGGGGGGAAGAACTTTAACCTTAAAAAATAATAATTATACATACAGAAAGGGAGTACCAAAAAATGTCAAAATGAAATAAAAATGAAATGAGATAAAGCCTTTAATTTTATTTTTTTCTTCTTCTTCTTCCAGTTTTCACATTTTAATGCAATCGTACCCAAAACCATAACAATAACCACAATTTAGAAGGGTGGATCTGATCTCATTGTCAAAAGCAAGTTTCCGAGCAAAGAAACATGTGAATTACGTGACAAAATAAACCATAAGAGGGAATCCACAAGCCCTACGATACTCAGATGAAGTTGACAACTTATATAAGTCACTTGGTGATGAGGAATTGCATGTTTACCAAACATTCATTATATTCGCTTGCATGCATGCCATATGATGTATTGCGTTTGGTTCCTAATATTGAAACTGGAAGACTGAGACTGAGACTGGGTGTTGTATTTGGTTTACAGAGATTGGAACTAAAATTTCAGTCTCAGTCTCCAGAATTTCAATATTTTCAGTACCTCCAAATTGGAGGGATTGGGAAACTTGGGACTGGGACTGGGACTAAAACTTTAATAATATTTTTTTACTCAAATACCCTCCATCAATATTATAATTTCCAATACTAGCCTTTATTTTTGCTTCATCAACTTAGTTTAATCTCTATCTTTCAGTCTCTATCTCTAATTAATTTTAAATTAAATACAATACACAAATTTATTTTAGTCTCAGTCTCAGTCTCCCAGTCTTAGTCTCTCAGTCTCAGTCCCCCAGTCTTAGTCTTTCAGTCTCAGTCTCAGTCTCTCTCCAAAACGCAGCCTTAATGTTATGTCATATTGTGTTCAATAATAATATATACTCGCTAAGCGCGGGTTGATCTTAAGAGCTTGTTTGTATGTCTTGTTGTAATTATCTTGTTTTATCGAATTTGATATGCAAAAGAATTTCGGTAAGCTGCTTCAACTACCTATCTCAAGCGAATGTTGTTCGGAATAACTGCCTAACAAGTATTGATGAAATTATCAAGTTTAACAGAAACTGATTTCATAAGCTGCTACAATTCATAATAAACATCTTTTAATTAGAAGTTAGATTTACAACTGACTCTCGCGTTAGTTTCACATGATTTCATACGACATTAGGACCTAACATACATTAACCGACAAGTATATATATCCACTTCAACCATTTGGAATAGTAAACCAAAAGGCAAAAACACGCTCAAATGGGAATAATTACCTCTCCCACCGTTACATTATATATTTATTATACATAAGACTAGACATGACGTTGATTATAATCAACGAAATATTATTTTGATCAATCCCTTGTTCATTGACAAAATCTTGAGCAAACATATTTTCTGGAGACTAACTTTGTATGCATTGCAGAAATCGCACCATCCTTCACCAAAGAGGCTTGCGTTGGCCTGCGATGAATTCCTCACGAATTTGAACTTGAATCAGTTGTTTATTGGATGAGTAGGTTCAATGACAGTCCAATAAGACCCTAATCCAGCAGGGAGAAGATACCTTGCAAATTTGATAGGGAGGTACTAAAATAGAAATACAGGGGTAAAATAATTTGTTATAGGTTGCTTAGGTAATTTTGCAAGTGCATTTATATCACGCATCACATGCAACATGGAATATTTAAGCCATGGTCAAGAGTGATGGAATATAAAAATATATAAATAATCAGAGCAAATAATAATATTTAACAAACCATATCAGATAAAAATTTACAACTCTTACAACTCTGAAATATGTAGAGTAGGTATTCCCAACCCTCTTACAACTCTTACAACTTAATAATTATATGGATTGGAGAAAATAAATATAAATATAAATGTTAAATCATGATTACATCTTATGATTAGTATGCAAAAGTTAATTTATGAATTATCCATACATGTGCACTTTCAGAAACAATTCCAACAAAACAAAATCTAATGAAGTTCCTTCTCTTTCTTTTTCATATCCTAAATTTGAAACAGATTCACAAAAACAATAAATTTTAAAACCAATTCACACAATACATATATAAATAAAGCAGAAATTTAAGAACCTAAATACATAGTGTTGATTAATAAAATGGTGTAAAGAAAAGAGTTTGATTTTTTCAAAATTATTCATTAATATAATTCAAGCCAAAAATCAACCAAAAAGCATAATGTAGACTTATTCACCAAAGAGCATAATGTATGCAAGTTCAAGAGATGAGAAACCCTCACTTTTCAAATGTATACAGAAAATGACATTGAAAAAATAGACCAAGACCAGAAACGGTTCCTTCGAAGCTGCTGTAGTGCTTTTTCGTTGGAGGATGTCGTCGCCGAGATGGTTGCTGCCTTGCTGGTACGGAAACAAACTACTCACTTCTTCACTTATCTTCTTTGAGTTCTCTCATGGCTAGGGTTTCTCATTTTTGGAGGATGAAGGAATTTCAATACACAAAAGCTAACTGGTGAGCATATTGAAGATGAAGAAGAAGGAGAAGAAGGAGTAGATTTAGTTAGGAGATTGAAGAAGAAGAAAGTGTAGATCTGATTAGAGGTTTTGCAATTTTGATTTTGAATTTGAAAAGTGAGAGAATGTGAAAGCTGTTTAGAAATTTGAAATGAAAGCAATTTTTCATCTTGTTGTAGAAGATGAAAAGAAACTGTGTAAAGACTTTGTATCTTGGATAACAATATAAAAAATATTATAAAAACTTTTTCAATAAACTGGACACGTGTCGATTAATCACTTCATTACTTCTTACCCAATAGATAAAGTGGATATTGACAAGAGATAGGATTTGATTTTCAAAATTTAAACGGAAAGTTTCCAGCTTTATCTATTAGACAAACTTTTTATTTTGTTGTATATTTAGTTATAATCTTTTGGATAATAATTTTATTATTTTTTTCTTTGTTCCACTCTTGTTAATGTTCTTTCTTCAAAATAAAAGGACACTTGTCCAACTACCAGCAGCTCCACTTGTCGATCAATGGAGCTGCTAGTAGTTGGCTTTTTTATTGATGCTTTAATATAGTTGTCGATCAAAATAGCTTGGTTTACACTTTACGGTGCCTCACTTGTCCAAAAAATCATCAACATCAATAAAAAATTATCATATATTTATAACGGATGAAGCATGTGATAAATATATGTGCGCTTCTTACATATCAACTCATTTTTGATCACCAAAAATATTATCAACCGAGCGAGACATGACCATATATGTTAACTTTTTGTATCTGTTATGCAGGTTTTTTTATTTTTAAAATAATGACCTTGGATTCAAATTCTAATATGTGAAACCAGAATCAAACTCCTCTTTTGTGAGTATCAGTGAATGAAATACATCAAAAATTTTAAGTTTGGAATGAAAAATAGAAAAAAACTTTAAATGAAAAGTAATAATATTATTAAAACTTTGAAATAAAGGACAAATAACACTTTACAGAATTCCAAAATGTCTTAAAACGCAGAATCTAAACGCAAACAAATTGATAACATAAAACACTAAAGGCTTCAAATAATAAAAATAAAAGAAATGTGTAAATTAAAGAAAGACATGATTTCGACAATAACACAAGTAAAATGAACAAAGAAAGAAACGGAAGGAACCCTACTCAAAATACTGGACTTGACTAAATTTAGAAAGTCGCTCGATGGATATGAGTTTGTGTGGTGAATGCTTCTGGAAAGAAACTCTAACCCCTTATTCTGCAGATTTAACTTATATTTATAGATGATCTTGACCAATCTTCTTCTACCATGTGTACAATTCAGTTAGAGCTGCTTCTCCCCATCCAATGATTGAGATAACTGATGCCTAAGCATCTTTATTAGTTTTTCGCATTGAATTTGGTAATAAATTAATAAATCTCTGTGAGTTTTTAAGTAAAATATACCCATTGATAAGCAATACTTTGAGCATTTTATATTTGATCACTTTTTGCAAGACTTTAAAAGGAAAAACAAGCTTGGAGAACTATTAAATCGATGCAGCCTTCTGTTGCATTGATGCAGTAGTGCAAATCAGCTACCCACAAGTGTCAAAAGGAAGCTCTGCATCGATACAGTAGTTATGTCGTTGTTTATGCATCGATGCAGTGATTCTTTGCATCGATGCAGAAATGCGAAAATGCTTTCCCATAGCTCAATTGAAGACTACTACATCGATGCAACCTTCTAGTGCATCGATGCAGCATTGCAAGATTACAAAAGAAAATGGCATTTAGATTCTCAAGTGGCATTTGAATTCTATGTTTTGGCCGTTTTCAAGATTGCTGCATCGATTCAGCCTTCTAGTGCATCCATGCAGCAATGTAAGATTATAAAGGGAAATGCCATTTGAATTTTCAAATGGCATTTGAATGCCGTTAAGGTAGTACGCTTTGAAAGGGTGTTGCATTGATTCACTCTTCTAGTCCATTGATGCAACCATACAAATTACAAAGAGAAATGACATTTCACTTTTCAAATGGTCATTAGTTAGGAAATTAGTATAAATAAGATACTAATTTTTCCAATTCGCACCAGACTCAATTCTGTTTAATTTTAGTTTTATTTTACAAATCCTAATTTAATTTTCTAAGAATAAGTAGCTAAACATTTTTTTTATTGAGGATGATGAGCTCTGTTCATCACGACATAGATATTTAATTCAAGTTTTTTTTGCTTTCTTGCCAATGGTGCATTCATCTACTTTCAAGAATTGATTTTCGTTCTTCATCAATAAAGTATTAGAAGTAATGAAAGGTAAACTAGTTCTGTTTTGATTTTTTTATTATGTTTGAGAGAATTGATAATCAAACAAGTTTGAAAACCTTTTCTCATGACTTTTTAATTAAACTAGAGATATGGATTTGAAACTTGTGAACATTTAACTCTTATAATTATCAATTGGATTAGAGTTAGATTAAATAAAGTGGTATATAACTCAATTTAATACCACTCTTGATATTATAAGGAAATTGAATTAGAGTTGTGCTTCATTTTCTATATATATATATATATATATATATATATATATATTATGCATAATATATTCACTAGCTATTCATGTGAGTTTAGGTTAACAAAACTTCTAATTTAAGTATAAAA
>JASCZI010000229.1:20634-68811 GCA_036250425.1 Stylosanthes scabra
TATAAAATAAACCATAAAAATAGAGTTTATTAGTTGATTTCAAAAAAGAATTCTCAATTGGTATTGGAGAACGCATCATTTGTGTATCTCTGAAGCACATAGATGAAACGATATTCAGCAATTGTGAGCACGCGGTCACTATATCCAGATGTGATCCGATTCATAAATAAGACATTTATTTTATTTGTAAAAAAAAAATATTCCACGGCTTTACAAAGAATACCTCATAAATATTTTATCTTCAATTTTTTTTATGTGTGAGAATTTTCACTTGTTAGTGTATAGTTTATAGTCAACATCGGCTCATATACAATATAATATATAATATATAGCTTTTTACGTAAACACAACTATATATATTTATTATGTAATAAATTTTTTTTTATCAAAAAATCCATTGAATTCATTAAAGAGACATATTCAAGCTTAATAAGAATAATTAACTATTCTAAATCAGCACTTTGCTACAACGAAAACGTATATTGTTATTCTTTGTATATGAAGGGACAATATGATGAACCAAGCATGGAAGATATTTGTTAATAAAAATAATATTCAAGGAATATTTCAAGTCTATATATATATATAACGCATGAATTTGTTATTAATTATAAGACAAAATAAATAAGAACATAGAGGATCGGAGCAATGGCTAATAAGAATGGTGTCACACTTACAATTAGTGTGTTAATGAGTTTAGCAATTTTGTGTTCCGCCATAGATCAATTCTACGAAACTACTATTCCTGAAGATACTTGGACTGCATCTTATTTTATTGGTGGATCAAATTCGCAGTTAGATGTTTGTGTCAGTCAATGTAAACATTCAAGTCCATCATTCAAGAAATCATGCATCATAGTATGCATTGAACGTGAATGCAAAAAACTCCATCCGAACGATGAGAAACAGAGACGTGAGTGCATAGATCGTCTTAAAGCTGAGTACAATGTTGACAAGTAAGTATATAAGTTTCTTTTTATTCATTTTAAAATTTTGTTTTTCAAATGTTCTCGTACTTTTCGATTACAATTATATATGTATATTTAAAAACCTTGCTATTTTATATTTATATTTTGTTGGGAAATTAAGTCGGTGTCTATGCGCAGCGAAAATCCAACATCATTTTCCACCGACAATTAACCTCTTCGACAGAAAAATAAACTTGACGAAAAATCGTATTCATGAATAGTAACTGTATAGATGAAAAGTACCGTATACGTATACGAGTATAATACTGACATTCGTATCTGTATATGTGAACGGTGTACGTGAATAGTACTATACCGACACTATTGCATGAATAGTAACTTGCACCATCATTTAACGTAAAAAACCCCAAAACCGGGTAAAAACCACGGGCCAAACTCCGAAAGAAATTCCACTATATTCAGGATAATTACATCATACCCTTTCCATACTTTTACACACCCAAGAGTTACATATAGTGTATCAGAGTGAGAACTCATTCCTAAAACCAAGGAATAACAGAGATGTTAACCCCCAAATATGTTTCCGGTGTATAAACCCACACCTTATAATTTTTGGACACTACCCACACCTCTCAGAGATAAATAACCTATCTCAATATGTAACTAAACCATTACATTTTCTTACTGAAGTTTCTTTCTCTTCAGTTTGGTACATCAAAACAAATGAACATCCTCCCTATTTATAGGCGAGGATCAACGCGTGTGCACAGTAAATGCATTTTTCTTTTCCTTTACGCGTTTTTCACTATTTGCACAGTGCAGCACAGTAACTCGGTTACTGTGCACAAACGCGTTTTCGCCACCAACCCCTTCTAGAAGCACTATTTGCACAGTAACTTACTATGCAAACAGTGGCTGGACCCCACAATTCTCCACCTCTTGGACAAATTTCCAGCCATCACCTGGGGTTGATCCTTGATCAACCTGAATTTCCACCTTGATCGAGAGTAACACAGCATCTGCTGCCATTGCCAAAACCGACAATCGTAGTTCAAAACCGAACTATCATACTCCACCATATGAGTATAGCCTATACTCACTTGGAACTAAACCATTCCAAGAATTTCACTTTATCACATGTCGAAATAACCATGCTGAAATTTATGGTGAAACTTCCCTGTTGGCTATTCCGGGAAATTCATCAGCCATCGACATACTTCCACCACACACCCTGCATCAACACCAACCAATACTCGTGTGCAATTGTGGACCTGCTAGCAGCATTGTCATGCCTCCACCACACACCCTGCATTAACATCACCCAATGCCCGTGTGCAAATGTGGAACCTGCTAATAGAAACATATCCCTTACAATGGTAGCCCAATGCTCCATAAGGATATCCTTCTCATAACGGAGAAAATCATCGAGAGAGAAAACCCCCTCTCTGAACCTGCTCCACCTGGACAAAACACTTGCCCAGACCACCGAGAGAAACCCTCTTTCTGAACTTGTTCTACATGAACAAAACACCTGTTCAGATCACCGAGAGAAATATCCTCACTCTGAATATTTTTTTCGGTGCCACATGTAACCCAACACGTCCTTGACTTGAATTCACCTCAAGTCAAACCTTTGTCACTTTTCTCTGTCAACCATCACAGCTTAAGCAAAAGACCTTGCAACTGTACATTGGACCAGTGTATCCATACTATAAACAGTACACCAAACCGGTTCCGTACCACACCTTTATAGTATCACACTTTCCTCCAATAACCAAAGTTAACTTCTCGAACGACAAAGAACAATTCTTTTCTGATGTGAAAGATCAGATAACACTACAATCACAGAGCATAATAAGAATTGAACTTTCCACCAGAGTACTCATCCATTAGCACCGCCGCGGGACACGCTGCCCGGACCACCCTTGCCGGAAAGACTTTCGATGCTACATATAAATACTCCTGAACACCAGACCGATCAAACCATCGGCTCTAATACCACTTATTGGGAAATTAAGCCGGTGTCTATACGCAGCGGAAATCCGACACCATTTCCCACTGACAATTAACCTCTCCGACAGAAAAATAAATTTGACGAAAAATCGTATTCATGAATAGTAATCATATAGATGAACAGTACCGTATACGTATACGAGTATAATACCGACATCTGTATATGTGAACAGTGCATATACGTCTCGGTAAATAGTACCATACGATATATGTGAATAGTACTATACGGGCACTATTGCATGAATAGTAACTTGCACCATCATTTAACGTGGAAAACCCTAAAACCGGGTAAAAATCACGGGCTAAACTCTGAAAGAAATTCCACTATATTCAGGATAATTACATCATACTCTTTTCACACTCTTACACACCCAAGAGTTACAAATAGTGTATCACAGTGAGAACCATTTCTAAAACCAAGGAATAACAGAGATGTTAACCCCCAAAAATGTTCCCGGTGTATAAATCCACACCTTATAATTTTTGGACACTACCTACACCTCTCAGAGATAAATAACCTATCTCAATATGTAACTAAACCGTTATATTTTCTCATTGAATTTCTTTTTCTTCAGTTTGGTACATCAAAACAAATGAACCTCCTCCCTATTTATAGGCGAGGATCAACGCGTGTGCACAGTAACTTTTATTGTGCACAAACGCATTTTTCTTTTTCTTTACGCGTTTTTTACTATTTGCATAGTATCACACAATAACTCAATTACTGTGCACAAACGTATTTTCACCACTAACCCCTTCAAGAAGTACTACTTGCACAGTAGCTTACTGTAACAGTGGCTGAACCCCACATATTTGATGTGATATTGTATCTACTCTATATAAATAGCATGAAGATATTGGATTAATTTCTTTTCTTTTTATAAAGTCATCTTTACATTAAAATTTTTAATAAAGCTAGCAAAACAAAATGGGAAAGTATTTAAGTGAAGTAATTAAGGGTTTGTACCACAAGGAATTAATGCTTTTTCACTTGTGATATTTGATTGTCTTATACTTTAATTATATTTTAATTTCCATAGTCTGTGTTTTCTATTTAGTAATGGTTACTATCAACTACGATCTTATATGGCAAAATATTCTGAATGAAAAATATTTGGTAACGATAAGTAGATAGGAACAAGTAGCCATAATTTATCTGTTTTAGTGTTTGTATTCAATAATTATCATTAAAATAAATGCATAATATTATATGTTATAAGTGTATAATTATGAATATCACATACATAAAATTACGGACTAAATAAGGTAATTTTTGGATTATGAATACATAGTATTACTCTTCCATAGTGTTTTGTAACTCATAGTCATTTATACACACATTGTAATAAATGAAAATTTGGTAGCACTTTGATGAGTTTGAAACGAATTTCATAGTGTTGACAATGGGTGCCCAATAATCTTACTAATGACATTTATTTTCTACTTGTCATGTGTTTCATGTTTTTTTTTAAGCTTCAATAATTTAATTATACTACGTTTGAGAGAATGGTAAATGATTACAAAAAAAAATCTTTAAATTTGTTGTTACTCTAAAAAATGTTGCCTAATAATAAACGATTAAAAGCATTCTCTAGAAGTTTGTTCAAAATCATTGTTTATTTTATTGATAAAGGAAACAGTTTTAATTTCTCAATTGAGGTTTGATTTATGAAAATATTTGCCTATTGAAATAGGCAATGGTTGCATAATTTACAATTTAATAGTTGTTTTACAAAGTAATAACAAAACTGTTATTTAAGATTTAACTACAGTTTTAGGGTGTTGTTCAAGTATTTAAATGCTATGGTGTATGGTCAAATATAGTAAAATATACAAAATAGATTTGGTACAATTTTTTTTTATAGCAAAGATAGGCCGGAGAGGAGCTCAAATACGAAACCTCTACTAGGATATGGACAAATATCGTTTGAGCTACAACTCATTAATAAATAGATTTGGTACATTGATATGGACATATCCGATCCTTGTGATATAAACCCAAAACCCACCTTTTCCGTTTTCAAAAATGAGTTTCTTATATGCTAAAATATTTATTCTTATCTAATTGATGAAATAGATATTTAACAAATTACTTTTTTTAAGTGTAGTCGTAATAAATTGACATAAATATTTCAAAGTCTTTTGTTTAATTCTGTTTAGTTTTAACTCTTTTTTTTATCATTTTATGTTTTTACATGGATATTCTATTTTGATTCCTCGTCGAAACTTAATTTAAGTTGGAAGTACTATATCATCATTTTGATTCATCTTTTGGGAAGTAATTCCTCAATAATTTTATTGTATTTTATTTTTTTAAAGGAAACATGGATAGTAAATTTCTCAATAATTGCGTTTTATTTTCTTTTTTTACAGGCTTGTGTCTGAGTTGCAATTTAAATAAGCTTTTCCGCCATCCAATAGAAAAAGAATATTTGAACACTTTTGATCAGAAGTCATTCGAGTGCTGGTTTTGACTTTCTTATTGTGTGGCTCAAATTATCCTTATGTATCCAAAATTTAAAAGTACTCTTATTAATATAATAAGAAAAGTTTTAAATATATCAATACATCGATATATCTGTAATCTGTAACCATTAAATTTAATTAAAAAATATAAAATTATATATAAATTAAAATTAACGGTTAAAATTAACGGTTACAAATTATAAATATATACTGTTGTACCGATATATTTAAAACCTTTTCAATACAATAATCCCTACCTATACTATAATCGAATGTACTAATTCGATATCTAATAGAATAAGAGATATGCTCAATTATTATCTAAATTTTAATGGTTAATTATTAGCAAAAAATAACTACTGGCTTCTATAGTGCTGCTCATAAAATAATTCTCATTCTTGTTTGAGATAAGTTCATATTATTATGGGATTAAATAGCAATCCAGTTTGAATCTTATATTGACATTTGCACCGTACCATTTTTAATTCTTAACATATTTTTAAGATCAAATTAGTCTCCTAATATTTTATTTTTTAGACGAATAAATAATCACATGTAATTCATTTTCTCTTAGAACCATTATTTTTAGTCACCAAATTTTTTTTTCTCTTATTAGAACCAAATCAAGCTTTTATGCGTGAAAGGACAAACGTGTAAACTTAAAGAAATTTTCATAAATTTTCCATTTTAAATAACCAAGGAGAAGAATTGGATATACTTTTCTATCCCAAACAATAAAATATAATTTCAGGACTCATTTATCTGATAGAATAAAATATTAATGACATATTTGATAATTAAAACTTATTAGCTAAAAGCATTCGATTAAAAATATTTTAGATAATATGAAATATTAACTCTTTTATTTATTTATCATTTGGTTGTTTAGACACAATAATATAGAATTTTAAAATCATTCTCAAAATTAAGTAACTAACATTCTTATGAAGGTATATATTATAAAATTATAAATGATGCGAGCATCTTCATATTATAATTTAGTGAATCCTGGTTGATTTTCAGGTATTATATATACCAAGTGTTAAACAATTTTTTAAGGACTTTGAGTTGTGATTATTTTGTTGGATTTCGAAATGAAAACAAGCTTAGAAGGTTGCTGAATCAATTCAGACTATGCATAATCAATTTATCAGTGCAATCAACAAGGCCTTAAGTGCCAAGAGAAGCCATGAATCAATTCATTCTTCAGCAAAATCGATTTAGGGGTTGAAGTTGATGCTTCTGAATCGATTCAGAAGGGTGAATTTGCACTTCCAGAGCCAATACCAAAATGCAACCTCCAGGAATAAAAAATTGAAGTGGCGTACCACTTCAATTACTCGCCTGGCACGCCAATGCTACTAGAAGTTTTCCAAGTGCATTATGAAGGTTGCTAGTGTAAATTTGCAAAAAAAAGTGGCACTTGACGCACCTCTTAGACCGATCAGGATATTCCAAGTTTAAGAAAATCCGTTGAGAGTATATTTCAAACCAGTACGTTAAGGAGCGGGTCAAGATTTAGAAAAAAGTGTCAAAAGTCTGCAACCAAAAGATATAGAGAGTATTACGTTTCACGTCATTTTCTCAAGGAAATGAAAATAAAACTGCGAATGGTTGAGAAATATCGGGGTTGCAATGATCAAAAGCCACTAACTAGAACAAAAGAAAGATAACTTGTGTTGCAAGAAATAAAGGTTTTTGATTTTGAGTTGAAGTACAATGTGTCTCTATCATCACTACTAATCTTGATTGTGAATAGTTGTCACATAGAGAGTCAAATCCACTTTGAGGAGGGGGTTTAATCTCAATTCATAAGTCATCGAAGAATAAGAATAACTCATCAAGTTCTTCAGGTCAAGGCCTACTCATCACTAGCAAAAGCTTAGCGTTATGAAAACAGTATTAATCCACTTCTCTACTCCATAGATATAACAAACAAAACATCAAACACATGGTGTGTATAGTATATCAACATAGTAAATAGCAAGAGAAATTGATAATTTTAAGATACCTAATTATCAAAACTAACAATATAACTAACAAATATCATAAATCAACCAAAAAATAACAATAACCATAGATCAATAAAATTTCCAATAAGAAAGAAATAGTAAGTATGAACAATAACACTAGAATTGAGAAATAGACAAAGAGATAAAAGACACAAGAGGTAACTTGCATTAATTGAACAAAGTATCAACAATCCAACATCAAACAAATAGAATTCAGTAATGGGTATGAGTTTAGGTGCTGAAAAGAAAAATGAAAGAATAAGAGAGAAAATGAGAGAAAGTGAGAGAGAAAATATTCACTCCAAAAACTCTCCTAAAACACACAAAAACTAGACAATTCACTAATAAGAGACTCCCTTGTGTACTCAGCTCTTTCCCTTCATAATTTCTTACTTGGGCCCTTCAAGAGGCCAAGCCTTGAACCTTTGATCCGAAATTCTCATTTTAGTAGTCTTAATTAAAAAATGTTTCTAGGCTTCGTGTGTGAAGCACGTATGTGTTGACCAAATTGGAGTTTACGTCGTTTCATGGACATGTGCGTGCGCACGTGAGGGATGTGCATACGCACATGTTGGCTAAATTGACTCCTTTGATGCTCCAAGGAAGTGTGCATATGCATCAGTACTATGTGCGTGAGTACGAGTGCCCTGAATGCTCCTTTTTAGCTTTCCTTCATGAATTTCTTGCTCCTTTAGCCCTCTTTAGCCATTTTCATTCTAGTTCCAACCTATATAAACCTGAAACACTTGAGCAAACCAATCAAGATATCGAATAGAATGAGAATTCAATAAATCCATAGGAATTTATGACTAAAAATGCATGTATTCACAATATTATCAAGTGAAATAAAATATTAATATATTATTAGTATAGAATAATATATTTTATATTATTTAACTTGATTATTAATTTTTAAATTTGAAAAAAGGATTCAAATAGAATACATATATTGCAGAAACATGAAATCAAAGTAGATGATAAAGTGGCCAAGAGAAAGTACTAAAGAACAAAAATTAACAAATGCAATCATTCACAAGTAATTAAGTAAATTTGGCTTGATAAATTACTCAATTATAGTATAAAATAAACAGTTGGAAATGGATTTATCAAACCTCCCCAGACTTAAACATTGACATGTCGTCATGCTCAAACAAACCAAGCCAAAATGTGGGTCAAAAGCCTCTAAATTTTCGAATCATATTCAATGAGGAACTACTAGGAGAAATCACACAAGGTTTACGCTATGATTGAAGTTACAAATAGAAAGAATTAAATAAACATGCATAAAGAGGTGGGCAAGAACATTGCAGCAAATATGAATCCAAAAATCAATTAAGCTTAAAAGATAACACTTGACTTACAATGCAAGGAATGTCTTACAACATAGAGATGAACTTAAGAATCCTTACTAGATATGTATACATTCTAATCGCTGAAATGTATAGGGTTAGAAGCTCTCAATTCCTTCCTAATCATGTTTTTCACAACTTGCTATTCATCTAATAATCAACATCAAATGCATATATGTGTGCACCATCAAGAAGTCTTTGTCAATGTTACAATGAAGCAAAGGTGAAGGTGTGGATATGTATTTGGTTAGGTGGAGTAATACTTGAAGCTTTGTTTAATCAAAGATGTACTTAACTCTCTTTTTATTCACTTTTTTCCCAACTTTTCCAACCTAGATTTAAAATACTCACAATTTCTTACTTCAAAGATACATGTTATGCAATTTCCTTTGATGGATAATTATGGCATATGCATTTGCTTAATTAGATAGCCCTTATTTGCTACTTGAAGTGACAAAAAAAATTTTTTTTTCTTGATAACCTTTTTATTTGAAAATATTTTCTTTTCTTTTTCATTTTTTTCTTTCTTTTTTTTCTTGTCACTCCTTTTTCTTTGATGGATCATGCAAATGCACATGTTTACTATGATGCATACGTACATCTATTTCCTAAATGTCTTGATATTTTTCTTCTTTTCCCATTCAAAATTCCTTTTTCACCCACTTATATTTTATTGACTTTCCTTGATTCCCTTTTTTCACTCAAAATTGACTAACCACTAAATATTAAATTAATAAAAGATCAAATTGAGAAAAAATTATGGTTTTTTACTTTGAGGCTTGTAATAAGCTATATTAAGTACAAAAAGGAGTATCAATGCTCAAAAGTTGGCTACAAAGGTGATATTAAAGGGTTAGGCCATTTGGTTAAGCGAGCTAATTAGAAATGAAGGTCTCAATCACACGAATGTATAAATATATACAATGATGGAAATAAAAAATTAAGCAAGTTATGAATCACAATCATAGAAAAGGAAATAACATACAAGAAGAAAATGGTGGTTTAATTTAGAAATGTAAAATCATAATGCTAAGCTCAAAATCTCTCTTGATTTTGTGTTCCTTTACTCTAGTCTATGATTGGACAATTCAAAACAAGTGTAAAATCAAATCAAAAATAATTTTCAAAATTTTTTATGGGGTTCCTAAAGAATTCACATGCTTGAAAATCTACTACTTACACTTCAGTTCATAGGAAAAGATGGATTGGATGTATATCATCAAAAGGAGAAGTGTTTCCTTTCCAAGCATTTCAATTCACAAAATTTTCAAGGTGGACACTTCAAAAGTTTGGTTTTGTTTTTTATTTTCTAAACATCCATCCGAAAAAAGAGTTCAACTACTAACTACCAGAGAATTCATAAAAAGAAAAATAAATTACCTAACAGACCAATAAACTAAAGAGTGACAAGTAGAACTAACAACGAAAGCAAGTAAATAATTCGGCAGGAATTAAAATTAGACCCCTTGTTCCGACAAAGCCCTCCCCACACTTGAATAATGCACGGTCCTTTATGCCAAGTGCTAGTTGGGATCAACTCCTCAGGGTCCTCCTCTATCTCCTCTTCAAGATCTTCTTCCATAACTAATATCTCTGCCATTGCCTCCTTAGGGTTTTTCTCAGGTTCAGTGTCACTGTTAAGCTCAATGTAAACATGTTCTTCTTCTTCTCAGTGTCATGACGATGATGATGACGACAGAGGAGGAAGACGAAGACGATGACGACGAAGGAGGATGAGGAAGAAAACGACAACAATGACAACGACGAATAAGGAGGAGAAGAAGGTAATAAATAATAAATAAAGGATAAAGGATACAAATATACACATGGTTGTTAAACTCGCATTCTAACTCGTAAAATCATATGATTTATGTTTCTAAGTAGTAGAATCGAATCAAACTGCTTGTAAACTCGCTTCCAGGTAAACTCGGTTGAACTCAGTCAAACTCGGTTAAACTCGAGAGTTCAGGGCCAAGTCAGTGAGTTAAAAAATGACCCATTTTGGCCCAAAACGGCGCCGCTTTGAGGGAGGAAAAAAAAGAGAAAAGCTAGGGCTTCACTTTTGCAACACACTCTCACTCATCTCTCGAACTCTCAATACTCTCTTACGCCATTTACTCTTCATTTTCATGGCCTCCCATTCTTCAATCTGAACACCACTCCATCTACGCCGCTCCCATTGTCGTTCCCCGCCGCGTCGTCGCACTCCACTCGTCTCCTCTCCTCTGCTTGTGTTGTTCGCATCTCTTCTCCTCTGCTCGTTCAGCCGTGTCTGGTGCCGCCATCTCACTCTCTGCTAGTGCTTCGTGCTCCATCGCGTCGTGCTGCCATTTCCGTTGGTGTCTCCTCTCTCCGGACTCCATCGTCATTCGAGACTTCAAGCCCTGCTGCCTGCATCTCAATTTTTGGTCGTGCCTTCTCTTCTCTATTTGAGCTTCTCAGTTCTCTGCCTCTCCAAGTCTCCTTCTCCGGTAAGTAAATTTTTTTAAACCTAATGTCATATAATTAATTAATTTCTCTGATTCACTATAGTGTTGCAGATTTGCAGTATTGTAGCATGTTAATTTTTGTTACTTTTGCGGTGTTGTTGTTTGTTAATCTAATTAGTAATTAGTAATTTGTTATTATTTGAATTGTTGATAATTGATTAAGGTCAAAAATCAGAATGTTTGAGAACTGCTTGATAATTAGTGAAGATGATGATGTTGATACAATGGAAGATGAAGTAATTGGAAGATTTGAATTTTAACTTATTAGAACTTTTTATTTGTTGATTTGTTAAGTTTTAGATCTGTTAGTGATTATATGATGACTTGATTATGTCTTGACTCTTGTGTGTTGACTGTGTTTCATGTTGTTGTATTGTAATTTGTATTTGTATCATTGTGTATTTATATGTACTAAGTACTCATATTATCGTAATATTACCATTAGTGTAGTTTATTATGTGTTTTTGAAGTTGAAAATTTTTAATTTTAGATACCTATATTTCAAATCATGCATAATATATTATTATTTTTCTAACAAATAAACTCGTACGATTTTACGAGTTAACTCATGAGTTGAGTCTACCTCGACTCCACAGCTTATTTGAATTCATGAGTTTGACAACCTTAAATATACAGTATCTTTTTTCTTTTGGACGTGGACTAGAGCCCAATAGCTACCCTACCAGGACCCGATACCCCCCACCCAACCCCTCTATCCCCTTACATGTTTATAATTGCAGCTGAAGTAATAAGAAGAAATGACTCCCCACATGCCAAAATAGTAAAATAAAATAAAATAAAATCTTGGAAAAAAAGAAAACAAACAAAGGAATCTTATCTTTGATTAGATGCTGACTCTTGTAATTTTTATCCCAAATCTTTAAAATATATAGACCTCCAATTTTTTATTCCTATCTCGACTAAGACTATTGTAAATGTTTGAACTCAAAGCATTCTTTTTCAATGCAGTTTGAAAATATTAAAATAGACATAAAACATCTACCAAAAAAAATGGTCATAAACAAGCCAAATACCTTTTTGTAATAATTATTTTTTCTACTTATCGACGGTTAAAATTGACACTAAATAATTTTTCACGAATGTGTTATAACCGTCGCGAATGGTTTACCCTTACTACAATGATTTTTTTATGCTATATTATAATATTATTAAGGTTAATTTATACACTAGGTCCTTATAGTTTGTGTAAAATTGCAACTGGGTCCTTATAGTTTAAAAGTTTATAATTGAGTCCTTGTACCCATTAAAAATTTATAATTTAGTCCTTATTTCAAAATTGATGTTAAAAAAATCGTTAAATAATATATTATTATGATAGTACCCTTATCATCTCCAGGCTTCACTCTAACAATTGACTACACTGAAAGCAAATTGAAGAGAAAAATTTGAGGAAAAATGAGATTACAACGTGTAGAAGGAGAAGAGTGACGAACGTCAGGGAAAGAATAGTGTTTCCTTTTTGTGAATTTGGGAGTAACTTACATCATTTATGAGATATGAAGGGTAATTTGGTCAATTAAAAATTCATCTAATATATGTGACCTCATACATTATGATAATATAGAATATTTCAGAGAATATTCTGTTAAATTAAACGTATTTTGGACGGCAGGGACTAAATTATAAATTTTTAATAGGTACAGGAATTCAATTACAAATTTTTAAACTATAGGGACCTGATTGTAATTTCACTCAAATTATAGGGACCTAGTATATAAATTAACCTATTATTAAAGTCATAAAGCGTCACTAATTTATTAATTTTTGTGATATTCTTTTTATTATATTTAGTGTCAGTTTTAAACTGTCGCAATATCTCCAACATCAAATTTTTCATTTTTCAAAGCTTGAGGCAAGCAAATTTCTCATATGATCATTATTACATAAATAATTTCCATTATACATAATAGTTTGTTTTATACAAATACCACAATATCAAAGATTTTTTTTCTAAAAGTAGAATTCCACAAAGATTCCAACCTTGTATTTCAAAATATATATAATATGTAACAAGTTTTACATGGTTATAACACTAGAAAATTATAAATTCAAGCAACAGGTCTTTAGTATATATGTATTGTCTGATCTGTATAATTTTTATTTTATTTTATTTTAATTTGAGTCAGTGATGTGCAAATGTGTTTAATTTTGCGGGGACAAAAATGTCATGAATTAATATATAGTGTACGTAATAATCTTGGCTTATTAGGCATGAGAGGATCTACAATTTGGAATTGCAAAGTAGTAGTAGTGTTGATATTCGAATTCTTGTTATATGAAATCTTCATGGCAAAGAAATTGAAAGTTGGAAAACTATTCAAACCTCAATATTTCATCAATAGAAACATGTGAATTACGTGACAAAATAAACCATAAGAGAGAATCCACAAGCCCTACGATACTCAAATAAAGTTGAAAACTTACATAAGTCACTTGGTGAGGAATTGCATGTTTACCAAACATTCATTATATTCGCTTGCATGCATGCCATATGTTACGGCACATTTGCCTTTAATGTTATGTCATATTGTGTTCGATAATATATATATACACGCGTGCAGACCTAGTGATTTGGCTTATATATGCTAGTTGAGGTGGCCAAAAAAATCATTAATATTAATCAGAAGCTGTCATGCAAATAGAGCATGATGGATATGTGTTCGCTTTTGTATGTTAGCACATATTTGATTACCAAAAATATTAACATCAGAGACGTGATCATATATATTAACTTTTTTTACCTCTATATTAGTTTTTCTTTGTTGAGTAGATCCATATATATTATGTTAGTGCATGTATATATATATGGTTGGAATTCTTGAATTCTTTTTGTGATTAAATAACCAAAATATTTGTAATTCTTAAATTTCTTAGTTCTAGGATTATTTATGTTAAATTAATAAAGAAAATTTTTTTTATGAGAACCAAATCATACTTGGATCTGCCATGAGCATGATTGAAAGATTTGGTTTTTGATTTAATTAATTAACATATTAATTTGTTATATATAATGTTAAACATATAATCATTCATATTACCTTTTCTTATTCATTTAAAATAAATTTTAAGAGAAATAATTTCATAACACATAATTTTAATAATATGTGATTTTTTAATTTTTTTAATCAAATAGTAATTAGTAATGATATATAGTATATAATAATATAATTATGAAAATAATTTTACACTAATCATTAATATTTTTATTCATAATTAGATTAATAAATACATTCAATGGACAATATAGTATAAATAAAAGCCCAATCCAAATATTATTTATTTAACTATTTAAAGCCTAATATAATTTTTTAATAAGAGTTTAGCTTTAGACCAATTATTTTCTAGATTAGGACAAAAGTTACCATCAATTATTTGCAAAATTTTAAAATTATCAAAAGTTAAAATCACTTGAGTCGGCGCTTTCATACACAACAAAGGTGCACATCACTTTCTTGTTTTTATATTAAATTGTAATATTTGTGATTATTTTGTTAAAAAATTAATGGATAATGACTGTTTTTATATATAATTTTATTAAAGGATATAAACCCGATAGTTTTTTTATTTATAAATTATGATTTATTTATATAAAATTATTAATTATTAATGAAACAAATCGTAAGCTAAGTTTAAGTAATTTTCAACTCTATTTTTGATCCCTGTATAATTTGTTTTCTAGATTTGCCTTTGTCCTTAAACACAGAATAGCAACTCATCATGAGTAAGAGTTGCAAGGTGACTTTAATATACACGTTGAGGAATAAAATTTTAAAGTTTTATTTATACTTGATTACTAAATTATAAAAATTCTAAAAATATAACACCAGTAAAATAGAATAATATTATTTTTATTTTTATTAAGAACAAAACCAATAAATATTATTGATTCGTTTCTTTTATTATTTAAAACAATAGTAAAATTAACATATATAAATCATAATATAAATAAATAGCAGATATAATGATTTTTACTTATATATTTATATAATCTACAAATTAAAATAGATAAAAGAAATTAAATTTCCCAACACATATAACACCAATTTCTTGTTTCTAAGCTTTCAGCCGAATCAAATAAAAGTCAGAAATGTTGCTTTCCGTCAACATACAATACAGGTTATATAAGTATTCCATACGTATAAGCATTAACAATAACATATTTAACATGATTAATATACTTATATAAAGTTTTTCAATGTTGGCCCCAAATGTATATCGTTTATATGCTAATATTTTCTTATGTTATTAAAGATGAACCTTTAACAAATAAAGGAGATCTGATATATCTGAACTCTCGGAATTTGAAATGGCATAATGGTATAATATAATTATTATTCAAGAAACATTTTTAGAATCTAATCTTCATCAACTTGTAAGTAAAATTCATCCAGAACATAAAATATTAAGTATTAAATTAGTTTCTTTTTCTTGGATATTGATGAGTAACCTAATTTTTTTATTATATTTGATCTATTATTTCAGTCTAATTTGTTGGCACAATTAAAAGGATAAACACCTATAAATTATTGTTATTAAATGTTGATTATACATACACAATTAATACATATACACGTATATAAAAAAAATGGAATTAAATAATAAGTGAATTTTGTGAAATGAATATAAGAGTATAAAAGTAGAGAGTTCATTTTTTATACGCAATTAATCTATTCAATTCTTAAAACAATTTTTTTAAAAGTGTCTTATTAGGGTTTTTTTTTCTTATTTTGTTAGGATTTTATTTTATACCCTAATAGAGTTCTTTTATGCTTTGTTAGAAACTTTTTTTGTCCTAATAGGATTTCCTCTCATTCTCTATTAGAGTTTTTTAGAGTTATTTGGAGTATACAGGTTCTCATACTTATTTGGAATACATAATAATAAGCAATCTGTAACTCTTTAGAAGGAGTGAAGGCTTTTGAATAATAGATTTATTGGAAGACTCTTTGCTGAGAAATCTTTCTTATCTCGGAAGCTGATTTTAAGATAATTTGGAACCGACCTAATAGTTTTTCTGTAATGATAATTATTTTTCAATTTATTGAGGTGGAAGGCGTCAGCCGTCAATTGGTGCCCAAAAAGATCGATGTCTTTTGCAGGAATTCTTAGGGTCTCCCAGACCGTGACATTCCATAAACTAAAAGGTATCTAATATCCTACTCTTTCGAAAATGATTTTATCTGTGAAACTAACAATCGATCTCAAATGATGGAATGTAAATTGAGTTCCTGTGGTTTTTATAAAGGTTTCTACATAATCTTACGAGTACTACAGGAAAGCTATCCACGACTGTACCCCGATGCGTCAACCATTTTCGAAGCCGCATCTTCTTCAAATGATTTTTGCCTCCGTCATCGAGATAATCTTAAGTTTCAAAGATGGTATATTTGTTAATTTTCTTTTTTAGTATCTTTTTCTCTAAGTTTATTTAATATTTATATTTTTAATTTATGTAGAGATCTCATTTTTTCTTGCTTTGCTTTGGTTGTCCAAGTTAAACCTTAACTCATATATATTATTTTTTCTATTAAGTGAAATGAAATAAAAATTTTTTTTAAAAATATGGTTCATAAAATATTAAGTATTAAAATATAAAATTCTAATAAGTTATGGTTCATAAAATGCGGTGGTCAATGAGACCAAGTTATAACTGCATTGCCTTTTATGGATACGCGACGGAACTCACTTTTGATTCGTAATTTTGACTATTTTATAAGTTGGTATGTGAAAAAGATGGTGCCGTATATATGCACTAAAGGTATCTAAAAATAATGACTAATAGAAATTAAAGTTTCTAATCTTTGAATCTTTTTATTAATTAATAATTCAATATTGAAAATTAAAATTTTAATTGAATGTATGTTAAAGCAAGTGGAGGTTTATGTTATGATTTAATGATAATAAATAAATTGGATATGATACTGTTCCTGTGTAAATAATGATCCAGATGAATATTTTGCCTGAGAGGGAATTGGACTTGTCTCTTCTTGATCAGAGAAAGGTATACGATATGTTGAGATACGGTATAAATGTTTGATAAACATTTTGCATGCGCATAGAATTGGCATTTTTTGTGTGAAACGTAGATGCCTTGGCGTGCTTCGCTAAAACTGTAGTTATTACATTGTATTTGTATACCGCTTATTCGTCATTAAATCTTTGCTCCTTTTTCTTTCATTAATGTGTTGTCTATTCTCTGTTTCTCTTTCTATATTGTTAACTATGGTACATGAGTACTTCTCTTCATTAATGGCAGTTTTTTTTTTATTGACTTATTGTTTATTTTTTTGGCTTTAACAAAGATAATTAAGGGATCTGAAAATGATGAGTTGAACATGTTACCCCGATCTACAAGGGAGGTAGTGGTTAAAGGAATGCGGTTATTTTCTTGTTTTGCAGCAATTTAAAATTGTCACTAAACGGATTTGTAGCGGTTTGCTAACCGCCGTCATAATGGTGCTGCTAAATGATTTCTTGATGGTTTCTAGCAACTGTTTCGACAATGCAAAGGAGACGTGGCGGGGAAGAAGAAAAACACTTTATTAGAGATTGTGATTCTTTTTCTTCATTGAAAACAAAGAAGGTCGAGGATGGCCTACAATATGTTCCATCATCTGAAGGGAACATACTTTTTCGACTGCAGTGTATGATTGTCAAGCCCTCTGCTCAATCGCCCGCCAATTGGTTAGTAGCCTTCAGGCTTTGCCTTAGCATCCCTTGATATATTGGCCCGAGCATTCTTAACCTGTATAAATAAGTTTACATGAGTTCTCCACCTTGCTGTGTTAGAGGGATGGGGAAGAACAAGAGAGGTTGACTAGTGTGGAACCCAAACAACAGGGCGGAGAATCGATGATCAATCTAAAAAACTATTGCCATATACACAATTTTGTTCCCCCTTTCGTATTACCAATGCAATTCTTGCATTGCCCAGCTTTTTTTCAGATGGCTTAAGAAGGTTGCAGTAAGAATGGGAATCACTTCAGAAATCTAGGAAAATGTGAGTTTTAGGTTGAGATCTAAAAGTCTGTAACCACGAAGGTTGCGAGAACTGAATCGGTCAATAAACCGGTAGAGTAATTGATTTAATGATTTAAAGATTTGATCGAAGCTGAATCATGGTCGAACCGATATACTATATTTAAATAATTTAAAAATCAATTTTTACATGTAAAAAACCGAGCCGATTTAATCCGTTCGCTAGTTCTTTGATCAATTTTTGCCAATCGATTTTATGATTGAACCAAATCAAATAGAAGACCCGTTCTTAATTTTTCCGATCAAACTGACCGATTTGATTCGGTTCTCAAAACATTGGTAACCACCATGAAATCATAAATACTGTGGTGATATTATTTGTGGTAGTTCTTGATTAGCGCTATATCCTAAAGTTGTATTTATTGTTTTTTACGGTGGTTTGAAACTGCGGTTATCCAAAAACACACAAATTTTTTAAAATTGTTTGCGGCGGTTTTACATCATATTAAAACTACCGCTATGTTTATTTTGTAATGTTTTGCATCTGCATAATTTGTAGCAGTTTAGAACCGCGGCTATGTTTCAAACTTTTTGTATCCATTTAACTTTTATGTGTTCAAAAGCATATTATTGGTATTTTATTAAGTGAATTATGCATGTCCTTATTTATATTTAAGTTCTTATTTTATTTTAAAGATGAAAAAATAAAAAAAATGAATTTTAAGTTTTTATCATAAAAAGCCTTACATCATATCATAGAATTATTTATCACGAAGATTAAATCATTAAATATAAATAATTATATATCTAATAATAATTTATATTAAAAATTAAAAATAAATAGCATATAGTAGCTCAATTTAAATTTAATAATTTTTTAAATCTTCCAATATTATAATTTTAAATAAGTTAACCGATTTTGTAAAGTTTTTATTAAATCACCATTTTACACATAAATCTGATCTTATTACAAGATTTCATATTTCATATATTTAATTTAATTTATTATTTCGATTTCATGTAACATGTAAGTTTCTATGCTTGTAGTAATAAGAGTGGACAGTGTGATGTGGGTTATCGAAGTGGTTGAGAGTAGAGAGAAACATAAGGCATGCGGCGACATGAATTGAGGGTACAATGTGGACTCATGTTTTGTCATCTTCTCTATTTATTTTACTCTCCAAATTCATTACTCAACTTCATTACGTGGATCCACCCAATGGGAGAGACCTTTGCCATCATCACTATTTCACTAACCTTTCTTATCCACACTCTAATTATCAATCATATGATTATACTATTTTTTACCCTAATGGAACTCACAAGATATTCTTTTATATTTTATTGAGTAGATTTTTTTGCACGCTATGAAGTATTAATAATTTCATATCCATTCATTTTAAAAAGTTTCAAAAAAAGTATTTAAAATAAAAAAAAACAATAAATATTAGAAAGATACGCTAGAAGAAAAAAATTAACATTTATATACATGATAAATCACTATTAATATTAGTTATTTAACAAGTTCGATTAATTGATACGAATTGATTTTCTATCAAGATAAATTGAACAAACAATAGCCGATCCGATAACTACAACTTGAACAGTTAAAATGGATTAATTATATTATTGGTAACTATAAAAAAATATCAGAAAAAAAAGTTTAAAAAATTTATATATGAACTGTCATATATATAATTAGCAATTTAATTAGCATAGTTGAAGCATTTTTCTTCTTATCCAAAACTTCAAAGAATCCCAATCATATATGGTCCACTACTAAAGGAGCACAATGTAGAATTGTAGATCCTACTGCTACTTACTTTATTATCCAGAATATTTACAAGCTTTAATGCGTGTCATTCGCTAATGTTTTCAATTCTAAGTTTGAAGGGAACTTCCAAGTTCTATCTTCCATAAAACACACAAGTGTTTTTTCTTACCTAAAATCGGAAGAATAACAAAAAGGGGATGATTTAATTCGGTTTCAAAAAGGAAAAGGACACGGGAAAAATAAAAAGAAATAAAATAAAATAAAAAGGCAAGTTTGACAATGTGTTCAAAGTTTTATGTCCTACATCAATTAGATCAAGATATTTGTAAAAAGATGATAAATAAATAAATGAATAATGGAATGAAATAGCATCTAAATGAGGAACTTGTCGCCTTGCTATATGATGGAAGAAGTTCTCGTTTTGTACTTTGTTTTTTTCCATGAATTGAAAAGTATCCAAGGTTTTTTCTTTATATAATTTCTCTTAAGGGGAAAAAAATTCAAAGTCAAACACATATTGAGTAAGAATGATGAGTGATATCAACCAAATTAAATAATAATCTGATGCAGATAAGAGCTTCATGAAAGGATAAGAATTTGAAACAGAATTATCCGTGTGACCGTGTCTATTCATACAATGAAAGTTAATGACGATATTGGATTAAATAGTATATAGCTATTTACAATCATGCTAAGTGCATAGTGTTTGTATATAGAAAAATAATAATTCTAATTACATCTATTTTATTCAATTTAATTTATTTATTTATTTATTTATTTATTTTATGTTAAATAAAAATTATTTTTATATTAAATAAAAGTTTATTTCAATGCTACTTTTTTTATTATTTGATACTTAAATGGTTTTTTATAACATAAAAATAAATAATTTGATTGAACTTGTTAAAATAAATATACAAATAGTATTATCATAAAAAAATCAATCATTTATAGAAAAATATATATTAGAGTTTTGCTAGATAACCAATAAAAATTCAGTTAATATCATCCAACAATGGATGTTTTATTTTTTAGATTTCGGATGTTCAGTTTCTTAAACAATACAAAATTGACTGATTATTTGATTTTTTTTTCATTACCCATATTTTCTCATATCATTATTAGTTCATATATTGATGAGTAGTGAAAAACAATTTTTATAAATTTTTAAAGTTTTTATATTAATATGTCTTATATAAACCAACAATATTATATACACACTGATTTATCTAATAAAATATTAGTTAATAGACTTATTTAAATATTAAAATTTGTTAAAAACTAAAATAGTTTATTATACTTTTTTTTAGAGACTAATTCCGGATATTATTGTAAGGCCCTATTCACATGTGATGATAAATCAAAACATGTCCTTGTATGTGAACCAAATTTTCTTAATTATTACAACTAACCTTGCCATGCATGCATTATATTATCCAACTGCCATTCCAAATTTCCCTTTATCCAACATCAACAAATACAATGTATTCAATATAGATTTCAAAAGATGAGGGTGAACTAAAGTACTAAACCATAGGAAAAGTTGCCCCACCAATTTTTGGGTCCGACAGGATTATAAGATAGCTAGATAATAAGGCCATGTTAGGTTAGGGGTCACATTTTAGGAGACTCCCTCCCATGCTTCATTCTCTCACTTTCTATATTCTATGGACTCTTGTGTCTTGTCCCTCTTTCTAAACTATATATATGTGCCTACAATGATGAATCCAATGCAAAATTGAACCAACAAAACAAGCCAATCTACTTAGAATGGACATGTCAAAGATTTTTTTTTTTTTTTTTTTACCTTTTCTATTCAATATGGACGCCCTATATTTTATTTTACATACATTATTTTATAATGTTAACATTAAAAATTTGGAATATTGTTTTTTTCCTTATATTTTTTCAGTTTTAATTAATGTGACTAATTTTTATTTAATTAAAACTAATTTGATTCAATTTAATAGATAAAAATATGCATACTTTAAGGTTGTGAGAATCAGACCAATCATTAAATTGATAGAGTGACAGGTTTAATAATTTAAATATTTGATCGAAATCGAACCATAATTAAATTGATTTATTTAAATATATAATAAAATAATTTAAAATATAATAATATTATTTTTTAAAAAATCAATTTTTCTCCATAAAAAATCGAATCAATTCATTGCCAGTTCTAACCGGTCCGAACTAAACAAAAAACGATTTTCGATTTTCGATCTAACCGACCGATCCGAGGTATACTTATCCGACGAATCTAATTCTAATCCATTTGGGATTGGTGGCAGTAAAAGGTTGGGATCATCGGTTGTGGGTCCTACCTCCATAAGTTACTGACCCGACGTGGCTAACAGAAAAAACAGATCAACAAATATTAACCGACCCACTCTCTCAATTCAGTAATTCACTTCTCTCTTCTCTCCCACTGTTTTCTCATTTGTATCAACACAAAATAATAATAATAATAATAATAATAATGTAATTCAAGAATAATCTTTAACGGTAATGATATACGCAGTAATTGTATACATTTTATTTATAAAAAAATATGAATATTAATATAAAAAAATAATATACGTAGATTAATTTAATTTTTAATTCTTTATTAGCTGAGGAAAAAAGTTTTTATATATAATATTATTGTTTTTAAAAAATTCAAACAACAAATCACCATTATCAATTTTATATAAACGGATAATGATCAATTTTCTAGAAGAATTATCATTTTTATTAATTATTCATCATAATTCATAATACAATTTTTTAATAAGTACGACATATTTTCTATTAAGTAGCATAATCTAAAATTTAATTTATTATATTAATTTATCGCTACCCAAACTATAATATTATTAAGAACTCAGCTAATTTAATTAAAAACAATGCTACGAAACTAATATTAGGAAGTCAATAGGAAGCCAATAATTAAGTTATCATCGAAAGTTTATATGAGTTATCATCCGTAACTCATATATCCAACAATAAGTTATCATCCAAAATTTATATAATTTATCATCCATAATATATGTTGACTAAGGTGTTGGTTCGTAGTCTTTTTCTTTAATTAAACATAATGTAATACTTTGGTAAGAAATAGCAATAAATTCGTCTCACATATAAAACCAAATTTTAACATCTAATTAAGGAGTCAAGACACCTAACACTTTCTTTAACTATCAACATTGATTATCAAAGAAGTACAAGAAATCAGTTTTTTGAATAGTCAATATCAATTAAATTTTTCATTATAATAAGCTTATTTATTTAACTTTTATTTTCTCGAGAAATTTAGGATCTACAATTAGTAGAATTTAGAGCAACATTTATAATTTAATATTTAAAATTTAATATTAAAAACTAGCTTTCTGATTAATGTCTTAGACTCTTAGTTAATATATTTTTTTTCTCTTTCACTCTGAATTAATTTGTCCTCTTTTTTTTTTCGCACAGACCATCTTCTCAGCCTTAATAAATTGGTGTGAGAAGCGGTTTCTTCATGTGAAATATAATAAATTAATAATAATAAAAGAAAAAAACAAGACCCTCTTAAGTCTTGTGTTGTGAGAGAAAAGAGTCTTCTATTCACGTGTCTCTCTTCCTTTCCTTCCTCCTCTTGTTTCATTTCTCGCTTCCACTGAGTTTTTTTTTTTTTTTCTTTTATCCCCAAAAATAATAATAACAAAAAATAAGAACATATTTTATCTTATTGTTGCCATATATTAAGGCCATTCTCAGGCGGTGGTTGATGTATCTTTGTGGGGTTGTTGCTGTCATTATCATCATTAATATTATTAATTAATTATAATATAAATATATATAAAGGTGAGAAGGCTCTTAAATTTAGTTAAAGGGTGTTGTAGTGATTCTGAATTCTGATACAGTGGTTTTAGTTTTTAAAACTAGCAAAGTGAGAAAGAAAGAAAAAATGGAAGCAAAGAAGCAAAAGGATTCTTCTTCTTCTTCTTCATTTCCTTCTGAGCTTTTTGCTTCCAAAGAGTTTCAACCATCATCTTCTTCTGGAATTTTCGGCTCTATATTTTCTCCTCAATCACCTAAGGTCAGTGAATTTTCCTTCATTTCTTCTTCTCTTCTTTTTCATTCTTATTTATTTCTTTATTTAATTTTAATTCATTTTACTTCTTATTTTTTTTCTTTTGCTGCATTTCATGCTTATGTTGATGATGATTTCACCTTTTGCATTAGCTCTTTGATTTTTTTTTTTGTTTTTGCTGTTCCTGCATTTAATTTTTTCGTGATGATGATGAATTGAATTTAGTTAGCTTTTCCAGGTTCTTTGAATCATAACAACAAAGTTCATTGCATATTATTATATTATGGACTCATATTAATAACAATATCTTAATGATTTTCTTTTTTTAATTTAATTTTATATATTCAGGTATTAGGTAGAGAATCTCTGCGTTCTGAGTTGAATGGAAAAATTGCCAATGAATCATGGAAAATTCGGAATCAAGGTGAGGTTCTCTGTGTTCATTGTACACTCTGTCTTTTTGGTTATAGCATTTTTGGTTATGTTTTTAAGATGAAATATCTGGAAAGATCACATAATATTATATTTTTCCGATTTTTTCTTAATGTGGTTTGTGTGCTTCAATTATCTGATCCATTAAGAGTGGTCTTGATTCAATTCACCCAGATAAATATAATTTCTTTCTTTATATGTATTTTATAATAATTAATTTCATAACAAACTCAATTATTTCTGGACTTTAAAGTATTTAGTTTATTTGACCCCCATTTAATTTACATACATGAATCTCCTTATTTCCTTTTCTGTTTTTTTTATATATATATTTTTTATTTATGTTTTTGCAATGTTGATGGTGGTGTGAATTGAATAATACAGATGGAATCTACAAGGGAAATGAAATTGAAAATCAGAATAAGGCAAATAAGGATATGAGTTCTAAGTATCAAGATCAAAGGGTTCAACCATGTCACCTTTGTTCATCAATCATGTATGGAGCTCAGGACATATATTCTCAGCCTCAGAGTACACAGAATTCGGGATACACCTCCACGGTGAGTCAATTCGACAATTTTTTACGACAATTTTTTACTTATTCTTAGTTCGCTGCGATATGTCGTTAGAAATTGACCAATTAAGTATTGTCACGATGGTAAAAGTATCTCTTTTAAGACGATAAATGTGAAAGTTAACTGTTTACGTGGTGTCATTTAATTGGATGTTTTTTAGAAATTAGATTCTTGTAGTCTATTTTGTTGATAAGTTTCTTAAGTAGTAGAAATGCAAATCATAGGGCCAAGGTGAATTGATTAGGACTTTTTCACTCCTTAACTAGCATCTAGTTAACCATAAAAAAAAAAAAAAAATAGCATCTAGGCTCCAAAATTACAGAAATGATTTCTATTATGGCTTGAAAATGGCTTAGTCTACATAAATGGGTCAAATATGTAATATTCACATGTATGGTGTTTAATTGTTTTTCGCAACTTGCAAAAAAGGAAAAGTAACCATAAGGTAACTTTTCACAAATTACCTTTCACGGTTTGCGAAAAGGCCCCAGAAAAAAGAAATAGGCTTTCGCAACGTGTGAAAAAGCCCAGAGCCAATCGAATTTTTTCGCAACCTACGAGAAGTACTTCTGCCGGAGAGCTTTTTAGTTTTGTTACTTACGAAAAATCGAGACCCATATGTTGGAATTTCACCAAACCCATTTACATGAGGAACACCAAGTTGAGGTTCATATTTAAAGATTTGAGCCCCAAAATTAGTGTTGGAAATGGAGTAGCTTTAGAATGAGTCTATATAGTAAATGAAGACAATAGTCATTGAATCTGACAATAGATACCTTAAAAAAAACTGAAGAGAAGTATTGGGAATGTCTAATATGTTAATTTTGTGCAATTGACAATATTTAATTAAACATCCCTAACACTTGTTTATTTTGGGTGTTTATCAGTACAAGAACGAGGCATTAGGAGATGATTCAGGAACTGATTCTAGAGGAAATTGGTGGCAAGGTATATGTTATGAAAGTATGCATTTGCAATGTGAAAATCTGCATATGGTTTGAATTCTTGTGTCACAATTTTGCTTTATTCTGAATTCTAATGTTGTTTTTTGTTGACTTTCAAAACACAGGGGGTCCATATTATTAAAAAGTCACCCTTGCCAACACAGGGAGATTATATATATACTCCTCAATCAAGGTATATGATTCTTTTCTTTTAGACTTTTAGATTTAGTTGTTTTGAAAAGTAACAAGTCTTTAGAAATGGAAAAAGAGCTAAGACACTTCTTTTATTTGTGATTTTTTTTTTTTTAAATAATGTGTGTGTTTTTTATATTATTGCAGGTAGACATAGGAGGATATATAAGTTATAAGATAGCATTATATAGTCCATGTTTTTTATTATATGGAATGAAGAAGAAACTATACAGTGTATAGTCAGAGAAGAATGTTGTTGTGGACAAGTAGCTAGTTTGTTTGTTTATTTGCTTTCAAATTTTAATTTGCATTTCTTTCTTTCTTTCTGTAAAGAATATAGCTTTATATGTAACATTAGCTACAATTATATGTAGCTGGAACTTATAAGCTATTATATATTTTGTCCTGCTTTGTATTTCAGTTTCACCAATGAAGAACTAGTTTCTGTTCTGGTTTTAATTTTGGAACAAAATGTGTTTATTGATAATACTTATTAGAGATAACGATTCATGTTGTCCCCTCGTCAGTTTAAGTCCGTTTAAGTTTTTGGGACAGATGATTTCATGACACGATATTAGATTTTATGGCCAAATAGTCTTGAATTCGATCGTTAGGCAAATAAAAGAGAAAAAAAAGTTGATAAAAGTTCATGCAAATTCAAAAATTTCAAAAGAGAAAAGATATTATCTGATGAAGCGTATTAAAATTTAAGAATTATTCATTTTGATTCCTTCGTATCCATACTATTATTTTCTTTGTAGGAACTCACATAATTGAATCATTCACATTAACTAAATGATCAACATCCATTATTTATCTCCTTTAATGTATACATGAGAATCATTTCATGAAACAAAGTTAAGACCTAAAAGCCATGCATAGGTTTATGAATCATTTTCAAACCAATATGATAAGTGCAAGCATATCATCCAATACAATAATGGTTAAAACCTTCAAAGATGGTGTGTCAGATTGAGAGAGTTTGTTGGCCCCATCAAAGCATAATAAATCATCCATAAACATGTCAATTCCATATTGTTATCTTAGCTCAAAAGGGTTGTTTCTAGTCTCTGGTTTATTCCTCATATCCAAGACATACATTTGTCCTATTCACTCACCAATCCTTATCCTTATCTATTGATGGTGCCACAGACAAATGACTCCTAACAATCCTTCTCTTTGCCTTCACAAATCATATTTGTACTTATTTTCGTTAAGAATAAGAATACAGAATTATTTTTTATTTACTGAATATTAACTAATTGAACTCTTTTCGTTAAATGCATTCAGTGTGGATTTTATTTTTATTCCTCAAACCTTATTTTTCTTCTGATTTTTCTATTTCTATTTTGTTTGGTGATCAATTTACATGATCATATCTGGAGGTTGAAGATTAGATCTTTTTTTCTTTTTTTCTTTTTATCTCTTCTTTTTCAAATTAAGTGTTAAAGAAAAGTTCTTGGTAAAGATATGTGACATAGTTTCACTATTTAGCACATGGTAGTGGCCATGTGAACGGAGATATATGTGTGATTCCAATATTATATACTCATGTTATTAGATTAAATATGGAGTTTAAAGTATAAGAGAGGGGTAGAAAGTAAAAAAACATTAGAGAGTGAAATCTGAAGGTCTATGAAGAAGAACAATTATAAGCTGGAAGCTATTATTATATAAGAAAGTAACATGACAACGTTACAAGGACAATACAACAAAGTAGTAGTCACAATTCACATAAAGTTGTAGCTATCACAGCTTTGGAGCCTTCTAATCCAGTCCTCCTTTTTTTCTCAGCAACAAATTTATGGCAGAGTGTAAGCTGCAAATATCACCATTTTTTTTATGTTAGCAATAAAAAGTTAAAAACTACTTTAGTTATACCAAAATTGGAACTCACATTTTGAACTTAAATAAGTTCAAATATATATATATATATATTATTTGGAAGAAGCTCTCGGCCTCAAAGGAGAGAAGGAACATAGAGCAACGTGTTTATAAAGTAGTAACAAAATCAAAATAAACAAAATTTCTTAGCATACATCCTTTCGACATTGCTATCAAGACGAATATAATTATATAAGTATTAATTGTGATGCAAGAGTTAAAATACAGTACTAAAAAGAAAGATAGGAGTTCTTATACTTACGACCACACTTGTATCCGACGGGGCGGTCAGCGAAGTTGCAACGCTTAGGGATGGTGATGGCGACCTTAGGGTCGACACTGAACATCTTGGCCGTGTTAGAGAGCAAAACAGCGCAGAGACAAGCCGGGTTCTGGCCAAATTTCTTGACCTGAGCACAGCAACTTTGCGAGACGCTCGCATCCTCATCTTGTGCCGCTGTGGCGCAAGGTGCTAACTTAATAGCCTCATTGTCCGGGGTAGTGTTCTTGCCACATTCCCCTGCACCCTCCACTTTGTAAATCTCTGAGATGCTAGCAATGGCCACAAGGCCAAGAATGAAAAACATCTTAGTGTGACCCTTCATTATTTCTCAATTACTATCAAGTGATGAATTGAAGTGCTTATTAGTTAGTAGTACTTAATTAGATTAGATATCTCACATGTAATTGCAAAACTAACTTGGACATTATGAAGTTTTTATAGCCCAAGAAAGGCACACATTAAAGTGCTTATTCGAGTCACCCACCTTGTTGGAATAATAATGGAGCTTGCACTAGGACATAGGATGAGTTTCTGTATGTTAACAATTGCACCACTTTTAAATATCTTTCTTCTTGCAGGTGAAATCTTAATAATTAGTCTCTAATAATTTTTTATTGGACAAAGTTTATCTTTAGCAAATTGGATTTTGATATTTTAGATTATTAGACAAATTAGCTTTAAGAAAATAAATGGAAAAATTAGTCCCTTATTTTTTTTAAATTTATTTGACAATTTAATCTCCCAATTATTCTAATTTTAGAAAGAAAACAAAATAATTATTTGATTTTTTTATCAAGAATTATTTTATTTAATATACTAAAAGATCAATGATCAATTTGTCCTTAAAAATTGATTTGTATGATACAAAATAATTAGAGACTAATTTAAAACCCTACTCTTTCTTTTATTGATATCTAAATTCTATTATCAGAATGTCATAAATTTAGTTTAAAAGTTTATTAATGGCCCTCTCTCCTAACATGTGAAGTCAATTTTTTTAATATCTAAAGTTTAAAATGGAATTTATTTACTGAAAAAGAAATGAACTTACCTACCAGACACCATGTGTGTCGATAATATCAGTTGCTCCACTTTTGCTATAAAAAACTGGTGTAAACACAATGCAATGTGGTTCCATTCATTCTGTTAATTGTCCAATCAAAGTTGGTGAAAATGCTAAAATAATTCTCTAAATTGTTGAGATCATTCTAGATGTTGCCATTAATCCATTACCCATATTATGTTAATCAGAAGTTCATTTTATTCTGCTACCTCATTATCATCACTTTCCTCTTTATTACTTGAAAAATAAAAGCACTGCCCTAAATTCCTAATCAATCAGTTAATTAAGTCACAACTGCGTTTTGTGTTGTATCGTAGTCTCATTTTTGTGCTATTATTAAGGTGGAGCCTTATCTTTGTTTTAATTTGATGGTGCGAATTATTTTGTTTAGATACTAATTATCTTTATCATGCTATCATTATGCTGAGCTTTTTTTTTAGCTTTTTATAATTTATATTTATGTTAAGGCTGAGCTTCTTTTATTGTATTTTTTGTATCGAGACTAGATTTTTTTTACAGCTTCTTAAGACAGAGCCTTTTTTTATACTGACGAGCCTTTTTTGGGCACCTCTGCTTTTTAGGTTTATGAGCTATTAAAAAATATATGCGTTCAAACCCAAAAACTTGTGTATTAAGAACAAATCTTCTTTTATGAAATTTAATCTAAATATGTGAATTGTTAATATTACTCGAATATAATATTATATGTTAAATATTATTTATTAACTGTTAAATGAAACAAGTGAGTTAATTTTAAGTTCCATATTTGACAATGAATAAATAACTATAACACTTGTATTCATGGATTCATCCCAACAAAAATATTCTTATTTTTTTTATTGTGACTCAAATTTCATGCGATAGATTTCATTATTTCTGTGCTCAAAATTTATATGTTAGACTTCTTAACCTCATCATTCTTCTACTTGGCGGATGGACCTATTAGATATAAAATGCATGCATAGATGTGTGTACCTAAATTTATTCGGAATAATATATCAATATATAATTCCTACGTATTACCTAAGTATCTTCAAGATTCCAAAGTCTGTAGACACCAAAAAAAAATTCCAAAGTTTGTTGCTGCAAAAATAGTTTCTCTACAGCGTGGTTTCTTTTGGGGGAAGCCGGAAGGTGGGAGGGGGCTGCCAACAATCTCATGGGATGTCATTCAAAGACCACAGAAGTTTGGAGGGTCAGGTGTGTGAGTGATGTGGTCGTCTAGAAGGCGGCATTGCTCTTTAAATGGTGGTGGCCTTTTAAAAAAAAAAACAAGATTGTCCATTATGAAAGAGAGTGGTGTTGCGAGCAACAACTTGAATCCAGCTGAATTGTTACAAAAATCAGTTAAAAAGAGAGGCTGGGGGAGTTTGGTCATACATAATGTGTATTGGGGAGAGAAATAAAGAGCTGTTGCAGATTTTTGAGGGAGCTATGCAGATTGTGGTTAGCTATGGAAAAAAGACCAAGTTTTAGTCTCAGTTATGGGTTAGGAAGCTGGGGATCTTAAAGGAGAAATTTTCATCTCTATATGTAGTAACATCTAAGAAAGAATGTTGAGTGAAGGATTGTGGAGTTTGGGATGGAGTTAGATGGGTGTGGAGGTTAAGTTGGCGCAGGCCATTGAGAGAGTGGGAGGAGCAGAAGAATAAGGAGCTGCATGAACATGAGATCATTAGTAAGGTGGGAGTGAGGGACAGCCAGGTGGATATGATTAAGTGGGATCTTCACTCTTCGGGAAGCTTTTCTATATGTTCTCTTTTGCAGATTTTCAATAAGAAACTAGCGGAGGAGTCTCAACAGCTTACCCCCCAGGTGGACAAAATTTTCAAGGCAAATTGAACACCAAAGATAAACTTTTTAAATGTGGAATTATCCATGCATCCTTAATGAAATGTGTGTTGTCTAAGGAAGAGATACTTAGGGAGGTGGAACATTGCCTAATTGTATGGGAGTTGGATAGAATTCAGAGGCAATCGGAGATACATGGTGGCTAACACTGCAGGTTATAGGTGTTGCTAACATGGCCAAGACAATGGGGTGCCTACTCCACTTTTTATTCATTTTATTAGTCTTGCCTTTTGTTTTCGTCTTAGGTTTCTAGATTCTGTTCCATTGTTTTTGTACCTTGAATTTTGAACTTGTCCCAGCACCCACCTTCTGGTCCTAATGGGGTTATATGTATGATCCCAATATTATATACTCATGTTATTAGATTAAATATGGAAATTAAAGTATAAGAGATGGGTAGAAAGTAGAAACATTAGCGAGTGAAATCTGATGGTCTATGAAGGACATTTATAAGCTGGAAGCAATTATTATATAAGAAAGTAACATGACAACGTTACAAGGACAATACAACAAAGTAGTAGTCACATATAGTTGTAGCTATCACAGCTTTGGAGCCTTCTAATCCAGTCCTCCTTTTTTTTTATTTCAGCAACAAATTTATGGCAGAGTGTAAGCTGCAAATATCACCATTTTTTTAGGTCAGCAATAAAAGGTAAAACTACTTAGTAAAATCAAAATTGGAAATCACATTTTCAAATTAAATAAGTTCAAATATATATATTATTAGAAAGAAACGTAAGCATACGTCCTTTCGACATTCCTATCAAGACGAATATAAATATATAAATATGAATTGTGATGCATAAGAAAATTGTATCTATAGTTAAACTATAGTAACTAAAAAGAAAGATAGGAGTTCTTATACTTACGCCCACACTTGTATCCGATGGGGCGGTTAGCGAAGTTGCAACGCTTAGGGATGGTGATGGCGACCTTAGGGTCGACACCGGACATCTTGGCTGTGTTAGAGAGCAAAACAGCACAGAGACAAGCTGGGTTCTGGCCAAATTTCTTGACCTGGGCACAGCAACTCTGCGAGACGCTCGCATTCTCATCTTGCGCCGCTGAGGCGCAAGGTACTAACTTAATAGCCTCATTGTCCGGGGTAGTGTTCTTGCCACATTCCCCTGCACCCTCCACTCTGTAAATCTCTGAGATGCTAGCAATGGCCACAAGGCCAAGAATGAACAACATCTTAGTGTGACCCTCCATTATTTCTCAGTTACTATCAAGTGATGAATTGAATTGCGCGCTTAGTAGTTAGTAGTACTTAATTAGATTAGATATCTCACATGTAAGTGCAAAACTACCTTGGACATTTATGAGGTTTTTATAGCCCAAAAAAGGCACACATTTAGATTTAAGTGCTTATTCGAGTCACCCACCTTGTTGGAATAATAATGGAGCTTGCACTAGGACATAGGATGAGTTTCTTTATGTTAACAATTGCACCACTTCTAAATATCTTTCTTAATAATTAGTCTCTAATAATTTTGTATTGGACAAAATTTATCTTCAACAAAAGGATTAACAAATGGGATTTTGATATTTTAGAATATTAGACAAATTAGTTTTAACAAAATAAATGAACAAATTAGTCCCTTATTTTTTTAATTTATTTGACAATTTAATCTCCCAGTTATACTAATTTTAGAAAAAAAAAGGAATAATTTGATTTTTCTTGTTTTTATCAAGAATTGTTTTATTTAATATTCTAAAAGATCAATGATCAATTTGTCCTTTAAAATTGGTTTATGATACAAAATAATTACTAGAGACAAACTTAAAATCTTACTCTTTCTTTTATTGATATCTAAATTCTATTATCAGAATGTCACAAATTTTATTTTAAAAGTTTATGAACGGCCTCTCTCTCATTACATGTCAACTCAATTTTTTAATATCTAAATTCTAAAGTTTAAAGTCAAATTTATTTACTGAAAAAGATATGAACTTACCTACCACACAGCATGTGTGTTGATAATATCAGTTGCTCTACTTTTGCTATAAAAAACTGGTGTAAACACAATGCAATGTGGTTCGTTCATTCTCTTAATTGTCCAATCAAAGTTGGTGAGAATGCTAAAATAATTGTGTAAGTTGTTGAGATCTTTCTAGATGTTGCCATTAATCCATTACCCGTATTATGTTATTCAGAAGTGCATTTTATTCTGCCACTTCATTATCACTTTCCTCTTTATTACTTGAAAAATGAAAGCACTTCCCTAAATTCCTAATCAATCAGTTAAGTCACAAACTGCGTTCAAACCCAAAAACTTGGGTATTAAATAATAAGAATAAGAACCAAACTTCTTTTTATAAAATTTAATCGTTATGGAAATGGAATGATTCAAAGTTGAGTTAATGGGGATTAACACATAAAAAAACTGTGGAGTCAGCTATGTTAATGAAGTTATATGATGTGTTCTACAATAAAACTTTAATAAATCTTAAATACTCTGTACAAATCTTTAATACAACTACTGTAGCATACTTAGGTGGTGCCATGTATAACATTTTAATAAGATAGATATTGTAGGAGCATATAAGAATGTTTACAGTTTAACGGTAAATAATATCAAGATTTTTTTTCAATCTAAATATATGTGAATTGTTCTTCATTTCTCATTAGAATAATGTTACTCGAATATAATCATTGTTATCTTATATATTGTACGTTAAGATATTATTTATTCAATGTTAAATGAAACGTGTGACTTACTTAGATGTTTCGTATTTAACAATGAATAAATAATATATGAATATATAATAATATAATGATCATATTCAAGGACATATTTTTCATTTCATCTACTTACAATAATGATACACAGAAGAAATAATGGAACACAAAAATTAAAATTAATAAAAAAAAATGCAGATAGAAATGCTCCATGAAATTCAACAAGACCAAAAGTGTTTTCACTCTATCCATGCCTGTTCTAATGCCTTATGCTTGACATCATCATCAGTGCAATCACTTGTCTCCATATCTGTTTCATCACATGCTGGAACCTCATCAAATTTTGATAATGTTGGAACTAATAAGTTCTCAATTTCACAGCCATAGTCCTTCCCTTTCCTATCAATGCTAAGAAAATCTGTCAAAACTACTTTACTAATGTTACTGTTATTATTATTGTTGGCCATTGATGATGGTTTTTCTCCCTTTATCCCTGCTTTTGAAGTTGGGACATATGGAAGTGATAAAATGTGATTCTTGTGAGTGCTCAAACCAACTTTTGATGGGAGACATGAGAATTGATCTGATGAATGCTTGGTCAAGTCATCAACATAGAGCACATCATCAATTCTTGCAACAATGTTTGAAGCCAAACTCTCTAGTACTCTTGAATAGCTCTCTAGAATGGATTTCCCAACATCCTATACAACAAAACAATTTCAACAATTCTAGTCAAAATTTTAACATAAGTAAGAAGTGTATGATTTTTTAAAGAGAAAGTATTGGTAACTAACAAAAAATAGCTAATAATCAGCCAATTTTATATTTTTTTAGAAACAGAATATTCGAAACCTAAATAAATAGAACATCCAATTTAAGTTATTGCTGATGTTGGCTGAATTTTTATTGGTTATCCTTGAATTCTAAATTTTGGAAAAAAATCAACAATGTTTTATTGTATTGGATATTGTCCCAATTACCTTGTTGCATTGGATTTTGCAAGTATCTAAAGCAGTTTGAGGGAGAGAAGGAAAACGCTGCTTCAAGGAGAGCATAAGAGTCTCTGCTCTCTCTATAAGCAGTTCCCTCTTGTCACCCTCAAGGATTAGATCCTTGAACATCTCCCATGAAGATCTTGAACTGTATCTGCTAGCCCGATTCGGAAGCTTCGAGTTGGCCTTCTTGTGCCAGATATAAACTGAAGCCTCAACTCTGTTGGCTACCTCTATGGCTTGATGCTCAGAAGATAGATCAAGACACTCTAACAAACACTCTGGAGAAAAATTCTCTGATGTAATGTACCTGTAAATAACATCTCCCAAGCTGGCTCTTGCTGTCTGAAAAAAAAAAAATGGGTGGTCGGAACATTTAACCAACAATCTCATTCATCATCATTGTCATCGAACTAGTACCACTATTAATCTGTTCTTGGCTATTTTAAATGATATGTCTTCTATCATTTTGGATGATCAGTCTATGATCAGTTTTCGCACAAATTTTTTATGTTATTTTTCTTTTCTATATTGATAGCTGAGATTCTATTAGTTACCTAGCATTACACTGATGCAAATTAAATACATATATGATACCCATATATAAATACAATAATTTTATGAAAAAATTAGTATAAAGTTTTAAGTTATACACATATTATTCGTACCTTTGGAAGAGACTCCAAATATGAATCTGGAACCTCCATTTCAGCAAGAGTGATGCTGTTAATGGCCATTGCAGCTTTGAGTATTTGGTTGGCGCAATCACGCTTGTGCTGCAATTGCTTTCTTGAATTCTCATGCAAGCCATAGGGAGGAACTTGAGGAACAGGGAGCCACCATTTCTCCTCTTGTCTCTGCAGCGCTTTCCGGAAAGAAGTCGAACCGTCGTCTGTGTCCGGTGCAACAACACCTTGCTCTACATACCTGAACTCACTATTGATGAAGCCATCTAGTATTTCCTATGACAATGCCAAAGGAAAGTCACAATTTGAAATAATCTTGATTAGTGTACATTGGAATATGCAAACAAGAAATCTTACAAGAAGCATGTTATCTAATTTTCTCAGAGCTGGAAGATTGACATAAAGATCTGAACGTGGTCTGCAAGTCATCACCTGTTTCACATTTGAGAATTAATCAAACAGAATTAGATAGGTTTTCGTAAATTTTTCCATAGACTTCCTTTTTCTTTTGGAGTTAACAAGGATCGAATTTTAAATCTTTTGCTTATCCAAAAGTTTAAATTGATAAGATAAGATACATGAATAATTAAATCTCTAAAATAGTTGAAAAATAAGTCAATTTATTCTCTTTTATCATTCGATAGAATTTGGGACTTAAATCAAGTGAGTCCGACATGCTATCGAATGATAAAGAGAATGAGTAATAAAAGAAACACATATTATGATTCTTGTTTGGGAAGTTGTTTTAGACCTCAAGCTTGGTTCCATCAGGAAAGGTTTGCCATGTAGGTTTCAATTCGACGATATGATCGGCGACGGAGAGAAGCCACTCTATCTCTCTTCTCCACATTGCTTTCTTCTCTGAGGTCAGGGGTTCCAATCTCCAGAGTTGTCCAAACAGGGTGGCTGCAGCAGATTATTCAGGAAATTCATGCCATAATAATAAGCAAGTTAAATAACAAAAAGCAAGAACTAGTTTAAATAGATGCATACCACATAGATTAGTTATGGCATTGGATATAGCCAAGGCTGTAGGGACACCATTTCCACAACCTGACATGTCTTCTCCAAGTAACAGTTTTGCAAACCTCTCCTTCATCATCTCAACTTCCATCAAGCTATTATCTTTACACGAAGGCATCTTCATTATTTGAATATTTTATCGTACTTAGAAATTAAACTCGATTAATTTTGCAAATAAATACAAATAGAATACCTTGTATCTCATTACCAAAATCCTCTTTCTCTTCATCTTCACTACTTCCATTTGAACTTCTTGTGCAATTTGATTCATCCATTTCTTGAATTGGAGACCCAATTGAAGGTGGTGAAGATGAATCCTCTTCAGCACTACTTTGACTACTATTGTGTTCTTTCTCAGATGACACAAATTCAGAGCCAGAACTAGATTCAGCAGCAAACGTAGTCTCATTATTTTTGCAACCATTCTCATCACATTCTTCATTCACTCCATTCTTCTGATCTACCTCAGCCATATTACTATCACATCTGTTTCCACATACTTCTTCATTCCCTTCAACAACTTCACTACTATTCATCTCCATTGTAGCTTCCCTTTCTTCAAGAAAACCAGGATCCGAATCGAAAACGGCGTTGTTGTTTATCAGCATGCCATTGTAGTACATAGTAGTAGTCCTCCCCTTCATGAAAATGCAAGCTCTGAAGTAGAGAATGAGAATCAAAATGAAGTAATTGGTGTTGGGTTTGAATGGTGTTTTAGTAGTTTTTTGTTGGTTGAAGGGACTATCAGCTATCACCTTCCATAAGATGTTAACGGTGTTTATGATTTATGAAAATGAAGGGTAGATAGAAAAGAAAGATTGGTGGACCATTTTTGAGTGTGATATGAGTGGTTATTACTTATGTGTGAAGGATCATTGTTGAAGTGAAACTCAAATATCATTATTATCATGATTCATGATGATGATTAATCAAAGATTGCTCTCATAACACAACACATGATGATGTAATCACACGCAGAAACCTCCATTCTTCACCTCATTTCCATACCAGAAACTCTTATGCCGTTTCTGAGGACACACAGATTTATTGGGTTGGGTCATATTGTAAATTAAACAATTGTGTATAAGAATAATTTTTATATAAAACTCTTTTACAATATAACAGGAGTTTAATTTTGATGCATGTAAAAAGTTTTACACAATCATTTAATCATATTCATTCATTTATATAATTACTTTTGATGATGTGGTAACACCTGATTAGATGTATATATAAAACTATTTTACATGTATAGAAATTAAATTCATATAATAGTTCATGAAAGTTAAATTCAAATTCAAATTTTATCTATAACATGTCACATTGTCACGTTAGAGGAATTTTGAGGGTAATTCTTATTTGGGCCAATGTTATTACTTATTAGTATGATTTGATTTGATGGTAACAAAAAAGTTATTCGGATTCGAATTTCACCTTTTATATGCGGCAACCGTAAAATAAAAAAAAAGGGTTGTTTGTGTTACAAGGAGTAGCTTAAGAGTCCCAAAATCATTTAAGTAGTTAGCTGGAGAAGTTATGAAACTATTAATGTCATTTATTAATGAAAATTACTTTCAGGTAATTGAAATATATTTATCCGGTTTTATTAAGGGAATTAACCTTTTTTTTAACTAATAATCGTCAAATAGTAAATGGGCAAAGATTAAACAGAGAAAGAAAATAAAAAAAAATATTGGCTAAAAAACGTTTATTCTTCAAAAAATTGCATTGCACATGAGTTTTTTATTATTTTTTTTAAAGGGATGGGGGCTCATGCCATTTTGCTTGCATAGAAAGTATTTTTAGGGGAAAAAAATTGTGAGTTCAAGGTTATAATGGAGATAAACCACTATGAAAATTAAATCATAATGAGAGAATGATACTGTATTATATAGTTTGAGTTAGTTGCAGTTGATATCTCTTATCAAAATTGAAGGCTATTTGTAATTTGTAAGTAATAACATATTTGTAACTTTCCTTGTAAGGGTTTCCCTAATATTGAAACATTTTTAATTGTTATATAATGCTGAATGCTGGTTGTTGTAACAGATTGATGAGTAGTGAAAAAGACAAGAGATCCTACCAATTACCAAAGGCTAACACAAGTACGTAACAACTATTAGTTCGGTTTGGACTAAAAAAAAGGGATAGCTTCAGCCTCAAGAATTGTATTAATAATGCCTTGGTTCTCCATATGTTACGTTTGTGAGAATCACACGTTCAGCATAGTCGTTTTAATTGGCAAAGGCTCCATTTCAAAAGATTCGAACGAGTTAGTGGATTAGGGTCATTTATTTATTGCATGAACTCAAACATATTGTTCTCGCTTCTATTAAATGTGCTTTTTGGCCACATAGAACAATATATCGAGAATTTTGCAACAAGGATGTGAAGCTGATAAATGAGAGGCCAGCTTCGGTTTTTTTTTCCTGAAATTTGAATATCAAAGTGGAAGGGATATGTATATATAGGACTCTCTCAAGTAAGTAAATAGTAATGGCACGGGAAAATGGTTTTATCTGAATATAATAGTTAAAGTATTGATAGGTATTATATTTAGAGTTTAGGGTTTTAATTAATATGGTTGAATTAAATTGTTAGAGATTAATTTATTTAGTATTTTAAATATAGTAGTGTTACAAGATTAATCTATTAAAAATTTATTTTCAGAATTACTAGTTAAAAGTGCTGACAAATATAAATTATAATTGTCGATATTTTTTAAGACTAATTTATCCAATATTGAAATGGTAAGGGACCAATCGAAAAATTACTCCGGTTAAACTAATACACCCCTTTTAAACCCTAAACCCCTAAAACATGTCAATATTATTTTTATTCTTTTGATATTTTTATTTGGTTTTCTCGTATATTTCCAATCTAGTAGGTCAAAGACTAATCCATAATAAACGTAAATTTCATTTAAGGGACTAATTCATTTAAGGGACTAATTTTCATTTAAGGATTTAATGCTGGCTAATAAGTTGTTATCCACACAAAACAAAATTCACATTCTTCACCAACCTTAAGTGGACAAATGAGGTAAAAAACGGAAGATGATTTTTATTCCTTTGATACTCAAATTGTGAAAAGAGAAACCCACATCAAAGATAAATTATGAAATTGGTGATGGTGTATTAGTTTTATTAGATGATATAGAAAGAAAGGACAGATTCATAACAGGAATTTCAAAATGAAACACAGAACCTGTAGCATTAGAGTTCATGATCTTCATGATATGTCACTAACATAGCTTCAAAGTTCAAACTAAACAGTAAACACTCTTGCTTGCAATTTTCCACAACTTCCTTTCATAATTAAAAAAAAAAACCAAGAACTATGAGTTTAGTTAGCCTAGAGCACCATTGACATTAAATACGACGAAAAAATAGCATTCTTGAATAAAGATGGCATCCATAATGGAGGTCGAGTTCAGCATGGCTATCGGTAAGATGGAACGAAGGAGGAGGTCCCAACATCCTCAAAGATGGACTCGCAAGTACCATCCATGAAACAACATCAGCAGAAACTTTCTCACAGGACATCAAATCCATCATTCTCAGCTGCTTGCAGTTTTCTACTACCTTCTTCACCCCCTTATCTGTGATCTCATTACAAGATTCCAAATTCAAGTACTTTAGCCAACAACAATTCTTGGATATTGCTGAGAGAGTTTCATCACTAATCTCCAATCCCGACAAGTTCAACCGAAACAATGCTGGAACTTGAAAGTCAACCACAAACTCTGCCACTCCAGAATACCCTACGTCCAAACTACGAATCTTGGGACACATCTTCAACACTTCAAGAGCAGCACGATCCGTGATGCCCCCGCATAACGACAAGTCAATCTCCTCCAAATTGGGACAAACAGAAGCAATCATTTTAACACTTTCATCGTTCAATGCGTCACTGCAAATTAGACTCAGAATCTTCACATGACAGTTCACAGGCAAGCTCATCAAAGAACCCTCATCTACCTCCTTAGTACTCAAAGGACACTCACTAATAAGCATAGAGATCTTAGTAATCAAAGGACAGTTCTGAACAACCGCGAAAAAAGTTAGTTCGGTAACATTCAAATTCCCACAATGACCAAGAGTGAGAGAGATCAAATTAGGAAGAAAAAGAGACCATTCAACGAAAGGGTCCTCAAGAGGAACAGTTAACTCAACGGACCCAAGATCCAAGTTCTGCAAAAGGTTACACTTGCTCAGCAAGTATGAGAGTCCAGATTTCGAAAAACCGGAACAATCACGGAGATTGAGCTCCCTCAAGGGAACACCAGCATCAGCAAGACCACAAAATAAGACATCAGATAAAGCCATTTTAGATAAATTAAGACAGGTCAAACTTTTCAAACTCAAGAGAGCATGAATGAGCACCGAGCTCATAAGCCAATTTTCAGAACCCAAAATGTCAACCGTGAGAGACCTTAGCCCGGGTCTCAAGCGGATGACGTCAGCAATGGCATTCTGATCTAAATCATCAGGGAGGTAACCCAAACTAAGTTCTTCAAGAGACTCACATTTTCTACAAAAAATAAGAAGGAACGGGCCTCTAACGAGGAAGCTCAAACCGAGGCTAACCTTTCGAAGCTTCTGAAGCCCGGAAGCCATGGCTTCCACGGGTCCAGCAAACACTGCCTCCATGTTCTCATCAAGCTGGTCTCTGGCTTCCCACAGGGTAAGATCGAGTTCTTCGAGGTTAGGGAAGCAGGTCCCAATGAGTTCCAAGTCTGTGGGTGCAACTTTACGGATTCGGGAACAATCCAATGACTTCAAAGTTGGAAACTTTAAGGCAAAATCTCGCAACCCAGTTGAGGGGAAAGTGGGTCTTTGAGAAAAGCTGAGGGAGTGGAGGGAGGAGAGGTCGGAGGAAGCTATTTGGGTGAGCAAAGCGTTGAGGTCGCCGGTGAAGGAGGGAGTGACGGTGATGGATGTGAGGTTGGGGAAGCGGCGGAGGAGGGCGGGGAGGAGAGGGATGAGGCGGTCGGTGACGTTGAGGGAGGTGCGGAGGCCATTTGTGAGGGAGAGGAACTTTCTGGAAACGAGGGATAGAGTTTCGTGATCGAGAGGGTCGTCAAGGCGTTTCAACACCGTTTCCCAACACTCATCTAGTAAGTGTGGCGACAACGAAGAAGATGAACAAAAACTTGATGCCATTGTGTAGTTCTTCTCCGAATGAAATGTGGAGTGTGAACCTAGTTGTAGTATTTTTTTTTTCTTTTTTGGTGTCTGAAAAGCGGATGAGTAGTACTAGCTCATATGGCATTTTCATTCTCGTTGTAAGAGGTTTTTGATTCTTGTTGTAAGAGGTTTTTGATTCGAGGTTTCGAGTTCTAGAATCATCTTAGACACTAAGTCGAAAAACTAAGTTGATAAAAAAATTATTATTATGCGGGTAATGAAGATATTGATATAAAATACTAGAAGATGTATTTAATGAGTAATGCTTTTTTACGTGAAAAATGAAAGACTAAGAGAATATGTGTAATTAATGAGCTTTAAAATGTTAAAGAAAGAATAATTAATATATGTTTTAAACTTAGAAAAAAAAATTATTTTTTAAGAATATTAATAAATTAAAATCTGTTTTAATTTTTAATAAACAAAAATTTAAATTGTAATTGTATATATTTTGAACTAAAAATATATCTTCACTAGAAAATTCTTGGAACTGATTTAATGTTTAAAAACTAAATATATATATATATATATATATATATATATATCAAAAATTAAAAAATATAACACGTGAAACTAAATATACATATTTTTAATTACATACATTTATTCTTTAAATTAAATATAGAGTATAGATTATTATATTTGTCTTCCACAATATTAGAATAACGTTATAATTATAATGTTATATAGACACCAAAAAAGAATAACGTTATATAACACAATTTTTTTATGAAATTATTTACATTATATTTATCTTCCTCGATATTAGAATAAAGTTATATAATTTATTTTATAAATTTGTGTAGGCATATTCTAAATTTAAGAACATAATAATAACAGTATACAAAATTAACCCATAGGTAGATTATCTCAATAGATTAATTGTTTATTACCTCCTAGATTATTTGTTAAAAAAATAAAATTTTAAAGGCAATTTTTTTTAATTTTTTATTCTAATAAATACTTCTAAAATACATATTTTTACTGAAATTCTAACTTTTTATATAGTCATTTAGTAAAATATTTCTATATTAAAAATCAAAATATATATCTAAATTAAATTATTAAAATCGAAATACCATGTGACTATATTATGTATAGTGTTTCAAAACTAAACTATATTATAGAAACTAAGCCCAGTTAAACATTAATATTTAATTGCTTTGTAAATATATAAGATAAATATAATGTACAATAAATATTTAATTTAACGAATAAATATATGTAATTAAAAATATGTATATTTAGTCACACGTGTTATATTTTTTAATTTTTTATATGAATATTTTTTATTTTTAAACATTAAATCAGTTGGAAGAAGTTTTTAGTGAAGATATATTTCAATTAAAAATATATGTAATTACAAATTTAATTTTTTTATTAAAAATTAAAACAGATTAAATTTATGAATATTTTTTAAGAAATAATTATTCTCTTTCTTTAAGTCTAAGACATATATTAATTACTCTCTCTCACACATTTTAAGTTCATTAACTACACATATTCTCTTTTTAATTTTTGTAATATAATCATAACGACACATTTAAATCTAATGTTTATAATTAGACCATCTCATTTCTCACATAAAATTTTTTTTTTACTAGATATCTCCTCTAAAATATTATACCTATATTAACTGATGAAGTCAAACTAAGTGTTTTGTCCCCCCACCCTTACTCATACGTGTGAACTCATGTATCCACTACCCCCAACTTATGCACTCAAAACGCTGCTTTTTTGCTTATTGTGTTGCCGCCGCTTCTTTTCTCCTCCTCCTCATATCTCTTCTCTCTTCGTCACCACCCGCGTCTCTACCTTTTTCTCTTCATTCGCCCTCTGCATCTTCATTTTCCTCCTCCTCTACCTCTGTTACGTTGTGGTGGTCCTCTTCCTCCTCCTCCTATTAAAATAGGAGTAAAAACTTAAATTTGAATTTCTATTCACCAATAAAATTAGGTTTTGCTCAAAAGGATTTACGAAAACAATAAATCTATGCAACCAAGTCTTTTATCCAATCAAGTCTAACCAAGTCCCTCTGACACACGCGCTATTTTAAATAAAAAACAAGGTTTTCCTTCAGCTCAAAAAGCGTGCCACCTCCTTAAACACGCTTCATTCTCTTTTTTTTTTTTTTATTGTGTCTTATCTCGTCATTAAGCTCATTATCATTCGTCCATTTTGGCTGTGGAAACATTCAATTCATTCCCAGTTCTTGTTGTGTCGTTAATTTTGTCACACAATAGAACGCGATTTTGACAAATCCAGTTCTGTTTTTCTAATGAGAAGCAATTCATTGAAGAAGACGATGAAAAAGAAGAAAAGCGAAGTATGTTTCTTTTATTTGACAAATCCGGTTCAGTTTTTATAAGAAATTTGGTTCTGTTTTTATAATGAAATGCATTTCATTGAAGAAGATGATGAAGAAGAAGAAAAGAGAATTACATTTTTTTTTTTGGACAAATTTGGTTCAGTTTTTTTTATAACAAATCCGGTTATGTTTTTGTAATGAAATGCATTTCATTGAAGAAGATGATGAAGAAGAAGAAAAGAGAATTACGGTTTTTTTTTTTTTTACATATCTGGTTCAGTTTTTATAAGAAATAAGATTCTGTTTTTCTAATGAAATGTAATTCATTGAAGAAGATGGTGAAGAAGAAAAGAAAAATATGTTTTTTTTTTTTTTTTGACAAATCTAGTTCAGTTTCTATATGTTTTTTTTTTTTGACAAATCTATTCTTTGTAATGAGATACAATTCATTGAAGAAAATGATGAAGAAGAAGAATAGAAGAAATTCGTTTCTTTTGTTCAACAAATCCGGTTTTGTTTTTATAAGAAATCTGATTAAGTTTTGATTTGTTTTGTGTTTATGTTTTATATTTTTGTTGTTTTTATTATGTACTTAAATGTACTCAGATCTCCTTTTAGAGTTTCTGTTTCTAGTTTTCAAATAAATTCAATTCTGTTTTTCAATGAAATCTACTTGATTTTCTTTAAAAAATCCGGTTCGATTTTTTTAAGAAAAGCAAAAATCTAATTTTTTTTCTTTCAGAAATTCGGTTTTATTTTATATACAAATCCAGTTCTGTTTTATTTGAAAATTTGGTTCTGTTTCAAGAAGAAAAAGATCATCAACAACAGCAGCAACAACAATGGCAACAACAACAACAACAACAACAACAACAATAATAATAATAACGTAACAGTGGAGGAGGAGGAGGAGGAAGAAGAAAAAATGGAAGAAGAGGAAGAAGAAGAAGATTACAACGATGTTGGCGACAGTGACGGTGGAGGTGGCAGTGACGACAATGACGGCGGCAGCGGCAGTGATGGTGACACAGTAGTATGAAGAAGAAGAAGGAGGAGGATGAGGAGGATGAGGAATAGGAGGAGTTGCAGAGGAGAAAGAGAAAGCGTGTCTTTTAGTGGAGAAGTGGGCGGTTTCGCGTGCATGACACGCGGCTGCTGAAAGTGGGCAAAAGTTACTTGGTTGAAACTTGGTTGCTAATATAGGTGTATGTGTAGTGTTATTGTTACGAAAAATCTATGTGCAAGAGTTGAAAAGTTTGAATATTGAATGTTAAATATTGAATTTGTTTAGGTTTTTTGTTCATCGCATTTATTGAATTTGTATGTGAAAGTGTTTAAATTAATTGAATGTTAAATTTATATAGTTTAAAAATCTACTTATTGTATCTTAAAAATTTGTTTCATTTATGTTGAACCCTGCTGAGTTGTTCTACTGTTTCTTTTTTATTTCTTACGAGATTTGTTGTGTTGCAACATCTTCATCTTCTTCCTTTTCTTTTTAATTAAATTGTGATTTGAAAATGATTTATTGTTGTTGCTGCTTCTTCTTTCCTGTTAGTGCTACTGTTGCTTTGTTATTACAAAATTTACTCTAAAAAATTGAATGTTATTAATTGTTATTGCTGCTATCGTGTGTCTTAAAGATCTGTTCATCATAGTTTAGGAATATGTTCATTGCATCTTAAAAATCTGTTCGTGTTGCTTATATTTCATTAATTTTCTTTGTTTTTTTTTGTTTATTTTTTTTATTATTTTCTTTTTCCTCATTCCTTGTTCTACGGTTTTTTTTGGTAATTTTCTTCTTTTTTTCCGGCTAATTATTCATTTCCTTATTTGTTCTTCTTTTATTTGTTTTATCCTCATTTTTCTTGCTTTCTTTACATTTTCAGCATTATTTCTCTTTCAATAATTTTATTTGTACACAAAAATAGCCATTAAAATCAACCATCAGTTTATAATACACATTGAAATACAAGATACATATTAAAAATGAGTTAAACTACACATATATTTTATATTTCGATGCGTATTATATGCTGATGACTGATTTTGGTGTACACCTAAAATAACCTATTCTCTTCTTCTTTTTTTTTTAATTTCCTCTTCTTTTTTTTTTTTCAAGTTGAGTGCTTCTTTGCACATAGTTTCCTTTTGAATATTTTATATTTTATTTTTTTTTTTAATAAAGAAGTTATTATTCTCTTTTATCAAAGTCTCAATTTAACAAAAAAATACTGGGTCAAAACCACATTTATTTATTTAAAAAGGTATCTCGTTACTCGACTATAAGATTATGCTACAAACTTTGTTAGCTATTTTTAGTTAAATTATCATGAATCAAGCGAAACACATATTTAAAAACAGAGACAACTTATGTATTTAGAAAAGACATTGAAATTTGATAATCAAATAAAAATGAATTTGAATGCTCCCAATTCAAGTTTGAATTTGGTCTAAAAACTGAGGAAAAATTTTTGGCTCATCTTGGTTTCTAAAAGAGTTTGATAAATTGCCAAAATTTTTTGTCTACTTGATAAATTCTTGTAAATAGCATTAAATGAATAAAATTTTTTAGTTGTGCCAAATGTTAATAATTTAACAATACTAAAATTATATAATACTAAAAAAATTTTAATTTGCGAGGCTGTGTGAGGAGATTACCGATGAGAGCCATAAATAAAAGAATTGTTAAATTTTTTCAGGATTATAAAATTAAGGTTTAGACATGCTACTGCTTTAGTAGGGGCGTCAAATGGGTTGCCCCGTCCCGCCCCACCTAATGACGGATTGGCCCGTCAAGCCCGTCATTTTTTTTCTTAAAATAATTAAATTTATTAAAAAATATAATTTTATAAATATTTCAATAAATTATAATATTTAAATTAAATATTATCCAAAACATTTAATTGTACATTACTTTTTTAATATAATTTTAAAAATATTCAATACCTTATTTTGAACACCCTTAGTTTTAGTCATAAAAAAAAAACATGCTACTGTTTTGAACTTTGTTAAGATGTGTTTGTTTGAGTAGAAAATGAAAAAAAAAAAGACATAAAAAGAGAATAAAAGGAATATGATGATTTTTCATTGTTTGGTTGGGGAGAAAAGTTAAAAAGACAAAAATAAATAGTAATAAAAAGTGGATGTGACAAAAAAAAAGTTTTCTCCCATAAAATGAAAAATAACAATAACTTAATTAATCTTGTTAAATTACAATATTATCCTTTTATTTTAATATATTCTATGATACATAAAAATAAAATTATCTTTTTATACATTATAATTTTTTTTTTTCATTTTCCTCCTTTCTCTCCCTTCTTTTCTATTTTTTTATCTCATTTTTTTTCTTTCAACCAAACAAAACCTACACACCTGTGTTCTGTGTTGAGTAAATAGACAATGACAAAAAGCTGCGCACATTTATGCGCGTGTTTGGACCAAGTGGGGGTCTTGTTATAGAAATGGCAGGGAAATCCGACTCCCACAACCAAAGGTGATACTACTTTTTTACTTCTTTTGAATAGGTTGGAAGGGATTCACACAATATTTTAGGTTTTATTCCTATGTTAAGGAGATAAAAAGATAACGCCATGCCAAGCCAGGAACCCATCGTTGATTTGCATACCCACCTCATGCCATAAGAGGTAATAATAAAAAAAGGGCAAATTACTGAAATAAAATAAATGGAAGGGAAAATGTTTGTATTATCCTAAAAGGAAAACGATGATCGAAATATCCTGAATTAAACCCTATATAATACGTTGCAGGGTGTAGGGTATTAGGGTTTACATATAATACCCTCCACCCTGCCACGGATTTCTTGCAAATGAAGCAACATATAATATGTTGCAGGGTGTAGGGTATTAGGGTTTACCCATAATACCCTCCACCCTGCCACGGATTACTTGCAAATGAGGCAACACATAATACGTTGCAGGGTGCAATGTATTATGTAGAATATTGTAATACTTTGTAGGGTCC